>WNWK01009508.1:0-76174 GCA_009830355.1 Cherax destructor
CATTTGTAGGACGGTAGTACCTCCCTGGGTGGTTGCTGTCTACCAACCTATTACCCTTTAGAAAGATGGGATGAAAGTAGACACTGAGACCAGCATAGCGTTTAGCTGAAGGATATCACTGTTGTAAACACAAAATAGTGACACAATCTAAACACTATATACCGTGATTTAAAAATTAAAAGGAAACATTATCATAGCTATGGAGAAGAGATTAATGGGAGGTAATCAGATACAAGACAAAATAACTGTAGTGTTAATATAATTTCTAGGATTAAAAGCCCTTGATCAGTATCAAAGCAACCCTCTACCTTCCATTATCTCTCGGAAAGAGGAAACTGCACCAGGCCAGAGAGAAACTTGAAGACGAGGACGAAGCAACGTAGATTAGAGTGTAACTACCAGCTATATGTTCTGGAAGACGTGAATGATTATCCAGAGAAAGTTTGGACAAGGAACACATCAGTGATGCAACAAAAATACGATTTATGTGTTAACTGGTATGTATTTAACATTGTTGCAGATATTTTTCTTCAAGATAGCGATTCTCTTATAATGGAAAAAAATATCAAATAATAAGTTGTCATTTGATCCCAGGAATTTCAGCTCTGAGGGACGAGGTTTTGAAGCATTTAACTATCAAATCTAGAAGCTCTGAGGGACCAAGTTTTGAAGCTCTGAGGGACCAAGTTTTGAAGCAATGAGGGACCAAGTTTAGAAGTAATGAGCTACTAGTTATGAAGCATTCAGCGACCAAGTTTTTGAGCTTTGAATTGAGACTTGAAAAATTCTAGTTCCACTCATGAAGCCAAGTATTTGTAACCTAATACTCAACAAGCCTAGAACCTGTAATTTAACACTCAATAAACCTAGTACTTGTAGCTTCACAATCATGAAGCCTACCTCTGGCTTAAAGCTAGTACTTGTAGCTTCACAATCATGAAGCCTACCTCTGGCTTGAACCTAGTACTTGTAGCTTCACAATCATGAAGCCTACCTCTGGCTTAAACCTAGTACTTGTAGCTTCAGTCATGAAGCTTAGTGCCCGCGGTTTACACTGAAGAAGTCTTGTACCTGTTTGATCACTTTCTTGAACAGTGTGCTTAATTGTCCATTTATTGAGAAATATGGAGACAATATAATAACTTCTTTGATGTGTCACGGTATCTTATTAATAAAAATAAGATACCAGAAATATTAAAGAAATGTCCCAAATTTACTTGCAACAGATAAATCAACTACAGATATAAACTTAGGTGTACCCCTGTTAACCCTTTTGGAGCCTAGTTCCTAAGCCTTTTGTGCATCTAGCCGCTGAACTGTAAGTTAACTCTCAAGATGCCTAGTACCCGCAACTTAACACAGTCAAAAGGTTCAGAAAGAGTAGATCAACACTCATAAGAGAACCGGGAGCTGGAGCACAACCCTGTCAAATACGGTAAAAATATTTATAAAGAAGCACGAAATTCTGACAGGTGCAATGACACACAGTATTATTTTCATATTCAAGGGGGAGCGCTAACCCCCAAGGGTGTTATAATGCGCCTGGGAGAATGGGAGTGATTCAGATTCTATGGAAGGAAGAGGCGTATAGGTCCAATTCCATTGATCACTATTCCTTCACTGGCATCGAGGAACACCTATCGAGGGGTAACTACTGTAAAATGTGTGATATAAATATAAAACTCTTTTAAGTTGACTAAATTGATAAATACAACGAGTATACAAAAAATAACATTTTTAAATAAGAGTTAAAAATTTAGTACTGTGCGAAATTTTTGACACCCGGGCAAACCGTGCTAAATTTATCACACCTCAACACCATTAAAGGAAAAGTATTTGTAAGTTTTCTGTTTCCTTTTAAAATTATATTCGATCTTTAACACAGAAAAGTAATTTTTTTATTCAAAATACTGCACAGGAGCGTTACCACTCTTCCCATTCTTGCAGAGCATGAAGGTTAAAGTAAGAATGTGAATCTTCCTCTCTGTAAGAAACACCTGTTGAAAATAAGAATCCAAACTAAAGAGACATTCTCAGTTTATATCTAGAAACTCATCATCAGGGAAACTAATTAACAGACGCTGAGTGACGGATCACCTCGGGATTTGATAACCAACACTGTCATAACACAATTTATAATTTAAAACAAAAAAAAATACCGGTAATATCTGACAACTCATAATTATTACTCTTATGCTGATTGAGAGGTGTTAAACCAGTAGAGTTCATGGTCAAGAAACAAATGAAATTATTTGGAATCTTAACTGGCGACGTTTCGCCCAAGCAGTAGGAATTAAAGTCACATACCCCGTAAGCATTATACAGTGCCTGGAGGATAGGAAATAATCACATTTTATTTAAGGAAATGATAGCTATTATTCCTTGGATCAAAAGCCTTTCATCAACATCAAAGTACGTACTTCATATGCTACTAGGTCAGATGCCGTACTAATTCCTTAAGTGGAAGTGACCTGACTACCTGGAGTTTACCTGGTGAGGGTTAACTCCAGGTGGGGTGCCGATGGGTGTGAGTTGGTCCTGACTAGCTTGTGCTACTAGGTCAAATGCCGTGCTACTTCCTTAAGTGAATGTAACCTGACCTGGCTGGGTCGGGGCATTGGCTTAAGCCGGTTGGAGACTTGGACTTGCCTCGCATGGACCAGTAGGCCTGCTGCAGTGTTCCTTCTTATGTTCTTATTATTCTTAAAAGTACAAGAAAACGTATGATTTATTATTAATGAAGAGACTCGATGAACAATGGTGTATCAGAGAAAGAGTAAGAATTACGTAGCGGTTTAGATGGAGAGCGAAACGTTGCCACAATAAAATGTCACATTAGTTGCATTTGTGTCCTTTTACTTAACAACTATAAACATGAAGAGGAAATAACAACATGGAAATGATCTCCGAGTAACAGACAAATTTTGAAAAAAAAAAAAAAAATTTCAACAAAAGGAATCAGTGAAAAAAATGGTGGACAAAGCAAGTGCAAGATACAGCCTGTCTACTAATCACAGGCATAATTTCACTGTAGTAAAGACAGTCAAATGAGAGACAGATAAACGCAGCTTAAACAGTGAAATTTTGACATAGTTATATCTACCGCGCTCACTGGGTGCCCGTTTTCTGTTTGCGTCGCACAACATTTTATCCCCTATATTATAATTTTCCGCTGTACTCTTTAATAACTAATTAGATTTTTCTTGACAGGAAAACCTACCCTATCCAAGAAATTTGTTATATACTGAATATGAGAAATTCACATAGATGCTTTCGGGATGGGTTGCAAAATAACGGGGAAAAAGTCTTGCCAAAATAAGACAGCCAAGAAGAATAACAATCACGATACCGTAGCTGAAACATCTTTACCTCTAATTTACCTTTGATGAGTTTCGAGAGCTTTTCTACTCCCAGAGCCTATAATTTTGGTTGGTTCAGAACAAACTAAAGTACAGAAAGAATTTTTTTTTTCAAAATCGTGGATTTTTTTATGAGCAAATGTACCCGTTCATCCCGACACCGACGGCAACCCAATGTACCACCGAAAAAGGCATAAGGCAATTTTGCAAACCAAAAATAAATTGGGAAAGACGATACAAGATGCAAGGTAATGGTGAGGGAAGGATGCCGACGGTAGGGGAGGGAAGCGGTTATTCTCTCAGAATATAGTTTTCTTAACTTGTTAGCTGAAAGAAGCTCCTGTAGAGCGAAACGTCTCCTAAATGTTCCCCATTCGCGGATTAGCTGTCTTTATACAATAAGTTTATCATCTAACACTAATACGTCCTCTGAAGTACCTGGAAGGAATATTACAAACTGTACCTAAGGTAGAGCCGACAATGAATTCTACTGACAGCGAGGGTCAGCAGGAGGGCTTAGTTGGGGATGTGGGACGAGTTACTTCGATATGGCAGGCAGACTGTTCGTGCTGAGCTGAGCGTGTCTGACAAGACAAAAGGGGGTCATCCGTAGATGATCTTTCAGGAAGAGGCAACTCCCAGGTTTAGTATCATACAAGGGATAAGAAATGTACATTTTAATTACTCGTGTCAGATCTAATTATACTCAACTTCGCAAATATAAATAAAATACTAACCTAAAATATACATCATAAATTGAAAACATTAATGAATAATGTCAAAAGACTCCCTTAAAAGTGTTACGAGATCCCTCCAGGTACCCGGTAAATTAAAAAATCACGATACAGACGGAAAGACGTAAGCCATTGGTGAACTGATAAATCGTATTTCACAGTCACCAGAATACCACAAGCTACACAGGAGCTGAAATTCGATCCCTGCAATCATATATATATATATATATATATATATATATATATATATATATATATATATATATATATATATATATATATATATATATATAATAATGCCGATTAGGTAAAACTTGCGATTTTGGCTTAAATAGCAACGCTCACCTTGCCATATAAGACAAGTGAAAATTTGTGTATGCAATAATTTCGCCAAAATCATTCTGAACATAACGAGAAAAATATATTTCATTGGGTTTCTTTATTATTAAATTAATGTTAACATATCTAAAATATATTTAGTTGGGTTAGGCTAAATTAAATTGCGCTTGTTGTAATAAGGTTAGGTAGGTTTTCAAAGTTTCTCTTGGTACAAAATTATAAATTCTTACATTAACATAAATGAAAAATATATCTTTAAACGTATAAAGAAAATTTTAGAAAGGACTTAATTTTAGATGAGTTCTTGCTAATTGACCAGTTTTACCTAATCGGCACGACATATATATGTATATACATATATATATATATAAATATATATATATATATATATATATATATATATATATATATATATATATATATATATATATATATAAACACTGATCTCTGGCCGACGGAGACTCGAACCTACGAACCTCATGACAAGGTACGCAGTGCTTTACCGACCGTACCACACTGGTCCAATACCTTGGCATCCAGCTTTCGCTAGACGTTATTCCAAGGCAGCCAGCTTTCAGGCAGGAAGGCTTACAGCTTTTCATCTCATCCCCTGCATGCATCGACACAACTAGAGATTTTTACAATGCTAGGAATTTCGCAAGAGCAGGCGAAATATTCCAAACACTGATCTCTGGCCGACGGAACTCGAACCTCGAACCTCATGACAAGGTACGCAGTGCTTTACCGACCGTACCACACTGGTCCAATACCTTGGCATCCAGCTTTCGCTAGACGTCTGCGAGCTGGATCCAGGTATTGACCAGTGTGGTACGGTCGGTAAGCACTGGACCGTCATGAGGTTCAGGCAGTTGCCAGAATCAGTGTTTGTGAATATTTCGCCTGCTCTGTGAATTCCTACATATATATATATATATATATATATATATATATATATATATATATATATATATATATATATATATATATATATATATATATATATATATATATTATATATATATGTATATATATATATATATATATGTATATATATATGTATATATATATTTAAATATATTTAAATAATATATTTAAATAATAGTTTAAATTTATCTTAATATTTAATATCTGTTATATGTTTAACCAGAAGAAAAGTCTCCTAAACGACTAACCGGTATCGCATAAAAATTTATAAAACAGGTTTAAATCATTTAAAAATTATCTTTTAATTTTCAGCTTAATCGCCGATTTCTTATTGTTTCAGAAGAGTATGGATTAAACCCCAAAATTTTTACTAAGAATATTAGCAAATTAGAGGCTACAAAGCCCACTTAAATACTAAATCTACTTCTAAGGCACTGAAGTTAAAATTTTGAAGTCGACCAGAAGAAACATTCTTCAGTTATTCAAGGATTCCAACTTAAAGGGTATAATGCATTTCATGATATGCATCAACATTAAAGGTATAGAACTGATCAGAATCGGCATCCTTAATGTTCTGAATGGCAATTAGTATGAAAATTTAATCAAATTTACAAACTAGAACGAAAACAACCTTCGTTTGAATGCAACATTCGCCAAGAAAGCGCATTTGCACTGAAAGTTTCAAGCAGATCTAAAGAGGCATTCTGCAGTTATCACTCCAATTGCAACGATTCCACGTTTTGCAAGTGTTTTATTATATTGATAAATCTGCACTTACATAAAAAAATATGTAATATCCTGTCTGATAGATACATAAGTAAAGCCATATCTAAGACATATATTAAATTGTATTTAATGTTATTTAGCCAGAAAAAAAATCACACAGTTTTACACACAAAATTGACAAAATGATACCTAACCACTCCAGTAACAGTCACTACCATCTTCTATCCGGGATGAACCGCTCTTGGATGTCTGAAGCTGAAAATAGTAGACTTCAAGTTTCCGCAAAAAAAACGAAATTTCAGGAATGGACTATATAACTCTGATCATGGGGCACCTGCACGTGCCAGTATATGCATGAACCCTTAATCCAGTGCAGTAAACCAGGGGTGAAAATTTGAAGCTGGTCAGATAAGGTGTTCTCAAGTTATAAATGAAGGATTGAAATAGCTTAAGATAAAACTAGAAAAATATCGTGAAATCATTTAAAGGTAGCTCTTTCAGCATACTGAATCTGCTCAGTTAAAATTAATTTGGTAAATATTGTGAAGTCATTTTTTTATATTTTTATATCACTTATGCTTGGCCAGTCCTCGAGTATACAGTCTAGGCGTGAACCCCATTCTAATTGAAGAATATAAAAATTCTCCAGAAAGTTTAGAGATTTTCCAGGGAACCGGTACCAGAGGCACTAGTAAAGCTGATCCTCCCAGCACTGAAAGAGGGAAGGATCAGAGGAGCCATGATCACGACACACAAGGTACTCATGGATACTGACAGGATAGTCAAAGGTACCATATATGTCATAGGAGGGATCAATACAAAAAGATAATATTAGCTATGGATCAACAAAAATGAGCTAGAGGCGGCGCCTCCAGAATCAAACTCTGTACATGGGTTCAGTAAGCTGGAAATTAAGTTCAGCAGTCAACTGAAGGGAGGTGGGGTCAGAGACTAGATTTTTTACCCCTACAGTTTCAGCATTGTAAGTACACGTGCATACACACAAACGCATAAATATCAAAACGCGTGTACGCTCACGCTCACACACACACACACACACACACACACACACACACACTCCTATGATTCCTATGAGTCAAAGAGATGTTAGGAAGTATTTCTTCAGTCATAGAGTTGTCAAGAAGTGGAATAGCCTAGAAAGTGACGTAGTGGAGGCAGGAACCATACATAGTTTTAAGACAAGGTTTGATAAAGCTCATGGAGCAGGGAGAGAGAGAGGACCTAGTAGCAATCAGTGAAGAGGCGGGGCCAGGAGCTATGACTCGACCCCTGCAACCACAAATAGGTGAGTACACACACATGCGCAGAGGGGGGGCCAGGAACTATGACTTGGCCCCTGTAACCAAATTCAGGTGAGAGGCAAGGTGACTGGAAAGTGAATATAGACACGGGAGACAGGCTGTAGACCTCACTCCTGGACCTGGGGCGAACAATCAAAAAGGAGCGTTTTCACACTTTTTATTTTCCGTTTTGTAATAGTGCGGAAAAGTGTCACTCCCACGTCATAAATACTTATGAAAAATCATGGAGATCTGCGATATCTTCCGCCTCCGTCGCGTTGACAGCATAAAAAAAATACGTCAAAATATGTACTAGAAAATAAAAGTAAATGTCGCAATGACAAGGAATAACATAATAATGATGTATCCAAGACGAAACTTCAGTGGCAGACACCAGTGATAATATCTTCTGCCACGGCAGGCGGCTTCAAAGTTCAGAAAAATTCTAATTTTTCAATTTTTAAAAGAATCATACAATGCAATTTTCATCACACTTCATTTTAATAGCAAGGAATAACATTTTGGTGATGTATTTTAAGCCAGGTTCAAGTCCTAAGGAGATACAATTTTATTCTTGCTTTGATAACTCCAACTCTTGCTTCTTGCCCGCACACAGAAGCTGAATCTTTCCTTACTAGCTTGATACACCGTTTAACGGCTTGTGTGTGACATGTTAAATGTTAATTGGTACTTGGCTTATCTCCAGATTTTATATGCTCTAAGATATCAGAACGAGTCAAAGTAGGCTCTCTCAACTCAGGTTATCAAATTGTAGTAATCACTGGAGTTAAAGTTAAACTTAGGCATTTTAAAAGTTGTGACGGTGTCAGGGTTGGCATCTTCCACCTTTCAGGATCCTCTTCCATCGCAACTCTCTCAGATGCCTTTCTTCGTCGTAGATCATAATCAGAAGAATATTTTTTCAGGTGAAGTTGTGAACAAACAAGACGGTATTTCGCTGACAGGCAAAAATATCGTCTGACAGGCGAAATGTCGCTGACAGGCTCGTGTTCCCGGTAAGAGCGCCATCTAGCGTACATGAGAACACACGAGTGCTAATAATGCTGGGGTTACACCCTCAAGTTTTCAGCAGTTACTGACTCTGCTCTAATGGACAAACTTTCTCAAGAACAATAAAACTTCAGCACCTCGAAGAAAATCTTAGCAGAACAATTTGGGTATATTGTGTAGCTAAATGAAGTGAAATAAATTAGAAAATAAGAAAAAAAACAAAAGTTTATGTCAATATAAGATAGGCCCTTATGTCATTAGGCATAGTATTACTTCATTATTAATATTAGCATTATTATTATAATAATTGTTTTGTCAGAGGATGAAGAAGGTAGCTCTATTTCTTGGATCAAGAGCCCTTCATGGGCCCTTCACATCCTTCATGGAGATTCTATTTTACAGGAGGCAACAAAATTTTGAAACACAGCGACGATAATTAAAATGTGAATTAGGTGCATATTATTGTAACATTCTTCAGAAGCAAATATAATATTTTATCCGTGGAAAGGTCGCTCTAACTCCTTGGATCAAGCGCTCTTCCTCGGCATCAAAGTATTTCCATTGACGGGATTACGGGTAAAATCCACATTAAATATATATCCAGCACTTTCTTACTTAAAATAAGACGACAAAAAAGAATAAATAATAACCATTAACATTTAAGCGAAATAAAAAATACATTTACACATTAGTACAGCTGACAACAATGTGAAGATTTGATTACGATAATGTGATATCTGAGTGTAAGTTTTGTTAGGTGTGATGGGAACACAAGTTTTGGCATTGTCAAAGAGTTTTTTGAAGGTAATACTTTTATATGTATTTATTTATAGAAAGTCGTCAAGGCACACAATTAGAAAAAAAATATGGTAGACAAAATTATGTTTGGGAATCAACGGAAAATACGTTTTATGGGGAGCCAGTATAGAGTTCAGTACACATACTGAATCCTAGCTCAGTGGTAATGCATCAGGCTCAGAAATGAGAGACCTGGGTTCGATACAAGGGCGAGTGAGTTGATTAACTGGATTTAATTCCTCTAGGCTATACGTGGGTCATTAGGGTTATATGTAACCTGTACACAATTGGACATAATTGATGCAATCCATAAAATAGGTACTAAGGTAAACTTGGTCCAGTGGAGAAGTTAGGAATGTTTCTTTAAACCTGTCTTCTCTGTTCATCTAGCAATAAATACGTATCTAAATTTTCGCCTTACACCTGTTGCTCATTTTCATCCTGGGTGTCCCGTAGCTCGGTTGGTAGCGTACTCAGCTCACATTTCAGTGTCCGTGTTTCGATCTCTGGTATGGGTGTATACACTGCGGTGTGTTTTTCTTAAGACAACTGCTGTCCCTGTTCACCTAGTAGTTAATAGGTACCTAGGTGTTAGCCAACTGGTGTGGGTCGCATTATTTTATTTTTTATTAACACATCGGCCGATTCCCACCAAGGCAGGGTGGCCCGAAAAAGAAAAACTTTCATCATAATTCACTCCATCACTGCCTTGCCAGAGGGGTGCTTTAAGCTACACAGTTATAAAACTGCAACGTTTACACCCGTCCTTCAGAGTGCCGGCACTGTACTTCCCATCTCCAGGACTCAAGTCCGGCCTGCCGGTTTCCCTGAATGTCTTCATAAATGTTACTTTGCTCATACTCCAACAGCACGTCAAGTATTAAAAACCATTTGTCTCCATTCACTCCTATCAAATACGCTCACGCATGCTTGCTGGAAATCCAAGCCCCTCGCATACAAAACCTCCACTGCCTCCAGCCTTCTCCTCGTTGCAACATTCATCACCCATGCTTCACACCCATATAAGAGTGTTGGTAAAACTATACTCTCACACACTCCCCTCTTTACTTCCATGGACAAAGTTCTTTGTCTCCACAGACTCCGAAGTGCACCACTCACCCTTTTCCCCTCATCAATTCTATGATTCACCTCATCCTTCATAGACCCATCTGCTGACATGTCCACTACTAAATATTTGACTACATTCACAGTGTCATCAGCAAAAAGCAACTGTGACAACTCCCACTTTGTATTTGATTCTTTATCTTTTAACCCCACACCTCTTGCCAAGACCCTCGCATTCACTTCTCTTACAACCCCATCTATAAATATTTTGAACAACCACGGTGACATCACACATCCTTGTCTAAGGCCTACTTTCACTGGGAAATAATCTCCCTCTCTCCTACACACTCTAACCTGAGCCTCACTATCCTCATAAAAACTCTTCACTGATTTCAGTAACCTACCTCCTATTCCATACACCTGAAATATCTGCCACATTGACTCCCTATCCACCCTATCATACGCCTTTTCCAATCCATAAATGCCACAAAAACTTCTTTACCCTTATCTAAATACTGTTCACCTATAAGTTTCACTGTAAACACTTCGTCTACATACCCCCTACCTTTCCTAAAGCCTCCTTGATCATCTGCTATCCTGCTCTCCGTCTTACTCTTAATTCTTTCAATAATAACTCTACCATACACTTTACCAGGTATACTCAACACTTATTCCCCTATAATTTTTGCACTCTATTTTGTCCCCTTTGCCTTTATACAAAGGAATTATACATGCTTTCTGCCAATCCCTAGGTACCTTACCCTCTTCCATACATTTATTAAATAATAGCACCAACCACTCCAAAACTATATCCCCGCCTGCTTTTAACATTTCTATCTTTTCCCATTAATCCCAGCTGCCTTACCCCCTTTCATTCTACCCACTGCCTCACGAACTTCCCCCACACTCACAACTGGCTCTTCCACACTCCTACAAGATGTTATTCCTCCTTGCCCTATACACGAAATCACAGCTTCCCTGTCTTCATCAACATTTAACAACTCCTCATAAATATTCCCTCCATCTTCCCGATACCTCTAACTCTCCTCTCCTATTTTTAACTGTCAAATCCATTTGTTTCCTAGGCTTCCTCAACTTATTAATCTCACTCCAAAACTTTTTTTTATTTTCAACAAAATTTGTTGATAACATCTCACCCACTCTCTCATTTGCTCTCTTTTTACATTGCTTCACCACTCTTTTAACTCTCTTTTTCTCTCCATATACTTTTCCCTCCTTGCATCACTTCTACTTTGTAAAAACCTCTCATATGCTAACTTTTTCTCCCTTACTACTCTCTTTACATCATCATTCCACCAATCGCTCTTTTTCCTCCCGCACCTACTTTCCTGTAACCACAAACTTCTGCTGAACACTCTAACACTACATTCTTTAACCTACTCCATACATCTTCGACCCCATTGCCTACACACTCACCAACCCATCTATTCTCCAATAGTTGTTTATATCTTTCACTAACTGCCTCCTCTTTTAGTTTATAAACCTTCACCTCTCTCTTACTTACTGCTTCTATTTTCCCTGTATCACATCTACCTTTTACTCCCACTGTAGCTACAACTATAAAGTGATCCGATATATCTGTGGCCCCTCTATGAACATGTACATCTTAAGTCTACTCAACAGTCTTTTATTTACCAATACGTAGTCCAACAAACTACTGACATTACGCCCTACATCATATCTTGTATACTTATTTATCCACTTTTTCTTAAAATATGTATTACCTATAACTAAACCCCTTTCTATACAAAGTTCAGTGGGTTGAATTCTGGGAAAAAAATCAACCTAAGTTGCCAGAAATGCTCTGGATAACCAGGGGCTTCCTGTATAGGGTGTCATTGATGTCAGCTAGGTGTGTATAAGTTGTATCATGTACTTGTAGAAATAAAGAATATTATAATTTATAATATTATTATTATTATCAGTAAATTGATGTTCATAAGGTAGCCGTCTAAAGTGAGTCACATCCTGGGTTGTGTGTGTATAACTTAACTGAGCTTTGAAATTAGTTAAGACAGGAACGCAACTTTTAGCCTGTTACTTCAACGGTGTAATAATAATAATATGGTGGTATATATAGTAAAAAAAATGAATGCGCTTTTAACAATAGAAGTCATTCAGTTAGGTCCTTCAAGAAATCAATGAGCCTAAATTTGACTATATCAAAATTATAAGCTTAAATTAAAGTATGAATTTTAGGATACAAATGAGCAATTTAATCAGCGGTTATGTGAAGCCTAACCACCTACACCATCCCTCTCTCCCACCTGCACCATAGCACCATCCCTCCCTCCCACCTGCACCATCCTCTCTCCCCACCTGCACCATCCCTCCCATCCACCTGCACCATCCCTCTCTCCCACCTGCACCATCCCTCCCTCCCACCTGCACCATCCCTCCCTCCCATCTGCACCATCCCTCCCTCCCACCTGCACCATCCCTCCCTCCCATCTGCACCATCCCTCCTCCCACCTGCACCATCCCTCCCTCCCACCTGCACCATCCCTCCCATCCACCTGCACCATCCCTCCCTCCCACCTGCACCATCCCTCTCTCCCACCTGCACCAGTCCTCCCTCCCACCTGCACTATCCCTAATTCCCACCTGCACCATCCCTCCCTCCCACCTGCACCAGTCCTCCCTCCCACCTGCACCAGCCCTCTCTCCCACCTGCACCAGCCCTCTCTCCCACCTGCACCATCCCTCCCTCCGCCTGCACCATCCCTCCCTCCCACCTGCACCATCCACCTGCACCATCCCTCCCTCCCACCTGCACCATCCCTCCCTCCCACCTGCACCATCCTCCCTCCCACCTGCATCCATCCTCCCTCCCACCTGCACCATCCCTCCCTCCCACCTGCACCATCCCTCCCTCCCACCTGCACCATCCCTCCCTCCCACCTGCACCATCCCTTCCTCCCATCTGCACCATCCCTTCTCCCACCTGCACCATCCTTCCCTCCCACCTGCACCATCCCTCCTCCCACCTGCACCATCCACCCTCCCACCTGCACCATCCCTTCCATCCACCTGCACCATCCTCTCTCCCACCTGCACCATCCTCCCATCCACCTGCACCATCCCTCCCTCCCATCTGCACCATCCCCTTCCGCTTGCACCATCTCTAACTCCCACCTGCACTATCCCTCTCTCCCACCTGCACCATCCCTCCTCCCCCTGCACCATCCCTCCTCCCACCGGCACCATCCCTCCCTCCCACCTGCACCATCCTCCTTCCATCTGCACAATCCCTCTCTCCCACCTGCACCATCCTTCCCTCCCATCTGCACCATCCCTCCCACCTGCACCATCCCTCCCATCCACCTGCACCATCCCTCCCATCCACCTGCACCATCCCTCCCTCCCATCTGCACCATCCTTCCTCCCACCTGCACCATCCTCTCCCTCCCACCTGCACCATCCTCCCTACCACCTGCACCAGCCCTCCTTCCACCTGCACCATCCTCCCATCCACCTGCACCATCCTTCCTCCCACCTGCACCATCCCTCCTCCCACCTGCACCAGCCCTCCTCACACCTGCACCAGCCTCCTTCCACCTGCACCATCCCTCCCTCCCATCTGCACCAGCCCTCCCTCCCATCTGCACCATCCCTCCCATCCACCTGCACCATTCTTCCCTCCCACCTGCACCATCCTTCCCTCCCACCTGCACCATCCCTCCCTCCCACCTGCACCATCCCTCCCTCCCACCTGCACCATCCCTCTCTCCCACTTGCACCATCCCTCTCTCCCACCTGCACCATCCCTCCCTCCTAAATATATCATCCCTCCCTCCCACCAGCACCATTCCTCCCTCCCATCTGCACCATCCCTCCCTTCCACCTGCACCATCCCTCTCTCCCACCTGCACCATCCCTCCCTCCTAAATATACCATCCCTCCCTCCCACCAGCACCCTTCCTCCCTCCCTCCTGCACCATTCCTCCCTCCCATCTGCACCATCCCTCCTTCCCACCTGCACCATCCCTTCCTCTCACCTTCACCATCCATTCCTCCCATCTGCACCGTCCCTTCCTCGCACCTGCACCGTTCTTCCCTCCCACCTGAACCATCCAATCCTCCCACCTACACCATCCAATCCTCCCACCTGCACCATCCATCCCTCCCACCTGCACCATTTATCCGTCCCACCTGTACCATCCATCCCTCCCTCATGCACCTCCCATCCCTCCAATCTTCACCATCCCTCCCTCCCACCTCCACCATCCCTCATACCTGCTCCATCTATCCCGCGTACTACGTCATCCAATCCCACTACACCATCGCCTCGAAAACTTCCACTTCCACATGTAACTCAATACTAGGGTTTAACATATAATTAAATCTAAAAAGTGTCACACGAGAGGTGTAGATGTCTAGAGTGTCCAAAGTTTAGCTGGCTTCCCAGGAGGCTGCCTCACATTTCTGATTCATTTAAAATTAAGTAGTTTCTAAAATTTTCTCTTATACGTTCAAAGATATATATATTTTTTTCATTTATGATAATGTAAAAATTAATATTTTTGTACCAGAAGAACCTTAGAATACTTACCTAACCTTATTATAACAAGCGCAATTTAATTTAGCCTAATCCAACTAAATATATTTTAGATAAGTTTACAGTAATTTAATAATTAAAGAACACGATGAAATATATTTTTTTGTCAGGTTCAGAATGATTTTTTGCGAAATTATTACATACACAAATTTTCGATTGCCTTATTCGGCAAGAAGAGTGTCGCTATTTAAGCCAAAATTTCAAGTTTTACTTACGTATTCGGTACGACATTATACATTATATATATATATATATATATATATATATATATATATATATATATATATATATATATATATATATATATATATTATATATATATATATATTTATGTCGTGCCGATTAGGTAAAACTGGTCAATTAGCAAGAACTCATCTAAAATTAAGTCCTTTCTAAAATTTTCTTATACGTTTAAAGATATATTTTTTCATTTATATTAATGTAAAAATTTATAATTTTGTACCAAGAGAAACTTTGAAAACCTACCTAACCTTATTACAACCAGCGCAATTTAATTTAGCCTAACCCAACTAAATATATTTTAGATACGTTAACATTAATTTAATAATAAACAAACACAATGAAATATATTTTTTCGTTATGTTCAGAATGATTTTGGCGAAATTATTGCATACACAAATTTTCACTTGTCTTATATGGCAAGGTGAGCGTTGCTATTTAAGCCAAAATCTCAAGTTTTACCTAATCGGCACGACATATATATATATGCAAGACAACCACTATGAAATAAAGGAATTCAGGCTTTCGTGACTACTCACATTATCAAGGAACTATATGTGAGTAGTCACGAAAGCGCTTGGAATTCCTTTATTTTTTCATATTGGTTGTCTTGCATATTTTGATATCACCTGTTTACTGTGATCTTTTGCATATATATAAAATATATATATATATATATATATATATATATATATATATATATATATATATATATATATATATATATATATATATATAAACCCGCATATAGGAGGAAGAAGCTTACGATGGCTTTTCGGTCCGACTTGGATCATTTATAAAGTAACACTAACACAAAGAGTAAGTGAGCCAGTATATAAAGTCGAGGGGGACAGCGACGGGAGGAAGAGAGGAAGTAAAATTAGTAGTGGTGTTAAGGCGAGTAGTGGAAGTAGAAGCAGTAGTGGAAGTAGAGGCAGTAGTGGAAGTAGAGGCAGTAGTGGTAGTAGAACATAGGGAGAGTATTTTTAGTTGCACAAGAGAAGGTAAGTGAAGGGTGAAGGGAGGCAAATGTAATAGTAGCAATACTAGTAGAAATGGAGTGGTAGTTGTATTAGTATAAATAGGGGTCTGACCCCACCACTTCTACTATAACACTAGTTTGGATTGACGCATTAAACAAGCTTGTTAGTGGCTGACTAAGTTCTCACTTGCGTTATTTAAGTATCCTTGAAAACAGTTCATTGGGGCCCAGGGACTTATTTGGTTTTAGTTTGCCTAATTGTTTATGAATCATCCCTCTTGACTGTAATATTACTTAATTTAATTTCTTCAGGACATGAATAATTGCTGGGTGCTGAGATAACAATTATGCCTTCTTGTGTGAAGACTGGAAAGGAATAACTATTAAAGGAGCACATTTCTTGCTCATTATCAGAAAACCGTCTGGACCTTAGTTCTCAGCCGTCCTATTTTTTCCAATAATCTTCGCCCTAAACACTGGAAAGAACCTTATGGAGTTGTCTTTGATTTATTAGCTATTTTAATTTCATTGTCACAGCCTTTCTAATCCCCCCCGCCCTTTTTTTTTTTACCTATCAATAAGGTTGTATAAGTTTGTCTTCTTCCCTTTTGATGCATCTGTAAATTCATCTCTTCTCTATTAATAGATGTTTAGTCTCCTATTCTTCCATTTGGGATTGTTTTTATTTGACCTAATTTCTCTCTGGGGAATATATAAAATTTGGTCATATTGCATATTATCAAGAAAAAAGTAATATTCTCAGTTCCTTTTGTTATTGTATGATCTTCATTAATAGAATCATTGGAGACTAGACAGGTGTTTACTAAGTTCATTAAAATTAGAAGAAGAAAATTCGGGTATTTTACTATATTATCATTGTTCTCGTTCTTCCAAGTAATATTAAAGGTATTTGACTTGTGTTCACTTGCATCAAGCTCTTAAGTGATCTCTAGATATTATTGAGAGGTTACCTCATTTGATAAAACCAAGTCGAGCCTATTAACTCAGGTAGATTCTACTTCAAACTGCCTCAAAAATAAGTCTTGAACTACTAAGAAGTCTTTGGACTCCATATTACTGGCGAAAGTTTAGTCATTTTGATTAAAGGTAAAATTCCTATTACTACTTTAACATGTCTAGAAGAACTAACAATTTCGTCCCAAAGAAGTCTCCCTCTGTTGCTAAGTTTGGGGTGTTTAACTGCACACCTATTTTTTTTTTTTGGTCCAACAAATTCTACGCAACAATTCAAATTTTCTCGGTCATACAGTCCTACCCCCTTTTCCAATATTTCTATCAACATTGAACAGTTTAAACCCTTAAATGTAGCAATCGACAATACTTTTCAACTATTTGAATTAAACCATGTCTTAGTTATTGCAATAACATCAACATTTCCCTTACATGGAACCAGATGTAGTTCATCAATCTTATTTCTAGCTATTCTACTATTTGTATAAAATATGTTAACATGATTTTTCTTCCGTGTCTTTTCCCTACCTATCTTTACCTTTTCACAATGTTTAGTGTAATTTTCTTTACCCAATCTTAAATTTAGAAGGTTACTCCTGAAATTCACATTATCACAAGCTTAATAGCTGGTTTTATAATACAATTTTCCCCACAAAAACCATACCATTTTTTCTAGTTTGAGCACCTATGAGTTCTCTCTACAGAATTAGCCAGAGCTCCCACACCTGCCTTAGATAAGTAACCCCCATCCCTGGCAAACATGTAATTTTTGCCATAGAAGAGGTCCCAGTTGTCTATGAATGGTATTGCAATGCCCTTACAGTGTTCAGCCAGTAATTAACCCCAATTGCCCTGGAAAACCATTCATTTCCAACTTTTCTCTTCTCTTTGGCAAAATGCCACATATTACAGGTTACCTTATATTTTCCTAATTATGCCTATCTCCGCTCTTTACTTTTTAATTAGATCCTCATTGTTACATCCAGCGGTGAGACAGATAATATAATTGGTTCTGTTATGTTTCATAATGTTCTCAAGACGGCTAACAATATCCTTCATCCCAACCCTCTGCCTCTTCTTCCTATCTCTGAGATAGAACACCCCATCTATAAATTTTTACCAGCGAACCCCCAATAAAAACAACATTCTTACCTTCATTGGTGTTAGTTACCATTTTGTCCTAGGCACATGTCGATTAGACACTAGGCCTGTTGTATGTATGTGTGTGTGTGTAACGAAACACTTCGAAATGTTTCGGCCCCGCCGGGAATTGAACCCGGGCCCTCCGTGCGTGAAGTAAGAGTGCTAGCCACCATGCCATCGGGGCAATGTGGTATGTTACGGATTATGATCCGTCCTCCTACAGTAGCCCCTGACCGTTGTTAGAATGGTCGCCTTTCATTCGTCCTGGAGCACAGTAAAATTTCTAGTGATTTCCATCTCTCCATCCTTCCTCTTGATCTTCAGCTTCGTTCAATTACTCTTAACCACTGCTCAGCTTCCTGCGTTGTCTTGAGGATTCATCCCAAGAGAATTACTACAAATCCTCTTGTGGTTGCCCTATCTCTCTCTCAAAGCTTCCTTCAATTCCTTCACTTGCAGGAACATCTGCTCCAAAGAAAGCATGACTGGTTCCGTTCACTTAGAACTCACAAGATACGTCCTTACTCGATACAGGTCAGCTCCATGCTTGGCTACTTTGTGTATATCTCTGCGTGTCCGATACTAGCAATCTTTGGTAAATAAAGCACATCTGCAACACCTGGAAATCTTCTCTAATTATATTATTATGTAAGTATTATAAGAGTAAATGAAAGACAAAAATCCATTTTCATATCTTAGGGAAGTCAAATGGGAAAAAAACATGGTATATTCATAAGACATCCTGGAATATCCAAATAGATGTTTTAGATCTGCGTGACCGAGCAAGATAGTCTTGGTTAACAATATCCTCTGCTTCTTATCGCAGCATATCTCCTTGACATCCTTTCTTCCTAAATCCTTCCTCCACCCTGAGTGAGGTGGTGGAGTGGATGTGTTGGCTGGGGGAATGTTGTTGTGGTGGGAGAGTATGATTGTGGGGGAGTGTGGTGGTGGCGTGGGAGTGGGTGAGTGTCATGGTAGATTGGGAGTGTAGTGAGGTGGGTGTGACGGAAGGAGAAGTGTGCTGGTAGCAGTATTGTGGTGGAAGGAGTGTGATGGTAGTAGTAGTGTGGTGGTGGAAGAAATGTGGTAGTGTGGTGGTAGTAGTGCTGTGGTGGGAGGAGTGTGGTGGTGGTGGATGTGGTGGTTGGTGTGGTAGTTGTGGTAGTATGGTTGGTGTGGTGGTTGTGGGAGTAGTGAGTGTGGTGGTGGGTGTGGTGGTGGGTGTAGTGGTTGTAGGTGTGGTGGTGGGTGTAGTGGTTGTGGGTGTGGTGGTGGTGGGTGTAGTGGTGGTGGGTGTGGAGGTGGGTGTGGTAGTGGGTGTAGTGGTTGTGGGTGGGGTGGGGGTGGTGGTAATGGTGGGTGTGGTGGTAGGTGTAGTAATAGGTGTGGTGGTGGTGGGTGGGGTGGTGGTAGGTGTGGTGGTAGGTGTGGTGGTGGTAGGTGTGGTAGTATTTTTGTTGATGGGTGAGGTGGTGGGTGAGGTGGTGGGTGAGGTGGTGGGTGTGGCGGTAGGTGTAGTGATGGTGGGTGTGGCGGTGGGTGTAGCGATGGTGGGTGTGGCGGTGGGTGTAGTGGTGGGTATAGTGGTGGGTGTAGTGATGGGTATAGCGTGGGTGTAGTGATGGTGAGTGTGGCGGTGGGTGTAGTGATGGTGGGTGTGGCGGTGGGTGTAGTGATGGTGGGTATAGCGGTGGGTGTAGTGATGGTGGGTATGCGGTGGGTGTAGTGATGGTGGGTGTGGCGGTGGGTGTAGTGATGGTGGGTGTGGCGGTGGGTGTAGTGATGGTGGGTATGGCGGTGGGTGTAGTGATGGTGGGTATGGCGGTGGGTGTAGTGATGGTGGGTGTGGCGGTGGGTGTAGTGATGGTGGGTATAGCGGTGGGTGTAGTGATGGTGGGTGTGGCGGTGGGTGTAGTGATGGTGGGTATAGCGGTGGGTGTAGTGATGGTGGGTGTGGCGGTGGGTGTAGTGATGGTGGGTATGGCGGTGGGTGTAGTGATGGTGGGTATGGCGGTGGGTGTAGTGATGGTGGGTGTGGCGGTGGGTGTAGTGATGGGTATAGCGGTGGGTGTAGTGATGGTGGGTATGGTGGTGGGGATAGTTGTTGATGTGGTTGTTGGTGTGGTGGTGGGTGTGGTTGCTCGTGTTATGGTTGGAGTAGTTGTGGTGGGTTTTTATTACACTAAAATTATTATTTTTATTAATATTACTTTTATATTATTATTAGTAGTAGTATTAATAGTAGTAGTATTAATAGTAGTAGTATTAAGAGTAGTAGTATTAGGAGTATATACAATATTGAAAAGGGAAGATTGATTGATTCAGTGATGTAAGTGAACCAGAGCAATCATTAACCCATAACACTAGTGAAGGAAAATACACTTTCATATTACATTAAATCCAATTAAGTCACCCGGAGATTTATTATAATACCTTAGTTCAGGTTTGACAATAGACCTTCAGAGCTTATTCAGCTACCATTGTTAGACTTATTAACTGTATAGAGCTAGAGATTCCAGGGCTCTTGAAGGTGGTGATTTCCAGGTCCTGGAACAATTGATAGTGTTGTATTATTGCTCTTAGGCCTCTTGTTGGCATTGTGGTTGATGGAAGAAAATTATCTGATGTAATTTTATTAGAGTTGTCATTTACTAGAGTTGTATTCAGTTTTCATGGACGTCATACACATTGTATACCTCGTCATTGGCAGTTGCTTCAGACTCTCACACTGCATCACTGGCTATCCAAAAAAAAATGACTCCTCATCCCATCGTCTTTCGTATACTACTTTGGTAATTCAGCGTTTATAGTGAATATAAAGACGTCGTTTTTTACTAGGTCCCTAGACACGTCGATATTAGGGGTAATCAACAAGCAGATTCATCTGCTCGGTTAGGCGTTCAGGACCTCTGCAACTCTAGCAACCTCTGCAACTCTAGCAACATCTGCAACTCTAGCAACCTCTGGAATCAACGATTGTTCGAGATGAACCACAACAAATATTCCGTCAAAACACATTTACGTGTCTGGCCATCATCCCATTGTTGTCATGTTTGGGAGACTGCACTCTTCTGTCTACGTATCGGCCACATGCACCTCACTCATAGAAACCTCATGGAAAAGTGCCCGGCACCGCTGGGCAGTCAGGTTGTACTGTCCGTTCACTATACCTTAACAGACTGTCCTGTCTATCAGCGGGCAAGCAGAATTCAGTTCCGATATCTCCACTACACCAACACGCTCTAATTGACCCTTTTGCTGAAAGTGTTGATGCACTCTCCCTCTCTCTTTGATATTTTGATAGAAACTAACTTCTTGTACCAACCTGGATTTTAATTTATCCCTCGCAATCTTCCCCACCCCCACCAACCTTTACTCTTGCACACTCCAGTCTCTCACTCCTTCCTAACCTCTGCTTATTCCTCCTCTAGTTCATCCTTCCCTACAGCAGCTGTATGACCCTTTTGTGTTTAACGCTCAATTTTATTATATTATTATTATTGAGGAATATAAGGAATAACTGTCTCGGATCGACCAGCAGCTGAAACACATCTAGTTACTGTGAGTTGAAACAGAAGTTGAAGACAAAAGGAAGAGTTCTCAGTGAAGTTCCTTAATGATAATTAACGACTCTTGATACAGGGAACCGGAGTTACCCTCTACCCTCTTGGATAAAACCGGATTCTCTCCCGTTTCCCATGAGCTCAGAGGCCCCCAACAAGCTTAACGCATATCCATGAAAATAAAAAATATCAGTGAAGTCCGTCCAAGTTGCCTGTCTCACCACTAAAAACCATTAAGGGTGAACCTAGGCTTGCTTCTAGTGAAGTTCCGTCTCTATTACCCAACCACAGCCGTTCAGAGATAACATCTCCTTGAGACCGCTCCTTCCCAGACCATCCCCCTCTATCTTAATTTATCGCCAGTTTGATTATCAGATAACTTTAAACTTAATTATGCTTGCATTAATTTCCAAATATTTTGTAAATATATTACAAAGATCATTACAGAGATATAATACAGAATATATATAATATATATATATATATATATATATATATATATATATATATATAGTGCCGAATAGGAAAAATTGATCAATTAGCAAGAACACATTTAAAATTAAGTCCTTCCTAAAATTTTCTCTTATAGGTTTAAAGATACATTTTTTCATTAATGTTAATGTAAAAATTAATAATTTTGTACCAGAAGAACCTTAGAAAACTTACCTAACCTTATTATAACAAGCGCAATTTAATTTAGCCTACTCCAACTAAATATATTTTAGATAAGTTTAAAATAATTTAAAAATAAACACAATGAAATATACTTTTTCCGTTTGATTCAGAATGATTCTTGCGAAATTATTGCATACACAAATTTTCGCTTTCTTTATTCGGAAAGAAAAGCGTTGCTATTTAAGCCAAAATCGCAAGTTTTACCTATTCGGCATGTCATATTTTTATATATATATATATATATATATATATATATATATATATATATATATATATATATATATATATATATATATATATATATGTCGTGCCGATTAGGTAAAACTTGCGATTTTGGCTTAAATAGCAACGCTCTTCTAGCCATATAATACAAGCGAAAATTTGTGTATGCAATAATTTCACAAAAATCATTCTGAACCTTACGAAAAAATATAGTATTTCATTGTGTTTGTTTATTATTAAATTAATGTTAACGTAACTAAAATATATTTAGTTGGGTTAGGCTAAATTAAATTGCGCTTGTTGTAATAAGGTTAGGTAGGTTTTCAAAGTTTCTCTTGGTACAAAATTATATATTTTTACATTAACATAAATAAAAAAAATATATCTTTAAACGTATAAGAGAAAATTTTAGAAATAACTTAATTTTAAATGAGTTCTTGCTAACTGACCAGTTTTACCTAATCGGCACGACATATATATATATATATATATATATATATATATATATATATATATATATATATATATATATATATAGGAGGGGTCTGAGATAGTGACAGCTGGGAGGGACTTTTCTCAGCTGTCGTATCTGAGCTCCTCTGCAAAGACAGTGATTATGTATGAGTGTGGTGAAAGTGTTGAATGATGATGAAAGTTTTTCTTTTTGGGGATTTTCTTTCTTTTTGGGTCACCCTGCCTCGGTGGGAGACGGCCGACTTGTTGAAAAAAAAAAAAAAAAAAAATATATATATATATATATATATATATATATATATATATATATATATATATATATATATTTATAAATAATAGAGTTTAGAGAATAGAACAACGAATAGGCAATCTTGACACCCATGATGCCTTGTACCTTCTCACAAAGTCCTTGAGTCTGCCCAGGATTACATATTTCCTAAAACTTGCCCCTTCATATAATAGTATCCTGAGGCAGATTTTTACGAAAGTACTTAACCTTACTCAAGAAGATGAGCAGTGAGACCAAGCTACACTTCCAGTCAGACTAGGAGGGATTGGTGTCTGCAAGTTATCACAGATTATATATATATATATATATATATATAAATAACAACACTGCGACTAGCAGGATTCGAACCCATGTTGTTTTGGCCCACCTCATGTTGAGCGAAAACCACATGACGCTTAACCCACAGGTCCACCAATCCTACAAGAATCACGCACCCAGCAGAGCTAGGTGTTTTACCGTGATCCGAGGATATACGGTGGTGTGGGTACCTCTGAGCTTATTTCATTCTACTCCCCGTTTGGTGTACTAGCCTCATCAAGCAGTATTTTATATTATTGCAACCACCAACGAGTGGTATAGATCAATAACAACACTGCGAGTAGCCAAGCGTCATGTTGTTTTTGCTCACCATGAGGAAGGCCAAAACAACATGGGTTCGAATTCTTGTTAAGTCGCAGTGTTATTGATCAATACCCCTCGTTCGTGGTTACATTAATATAAAATACTGGTTGTTGAGGCTAGTACACCAAACGGAGAGTAGAATGAAATTAGCTCAGAGGCACCCACACCACAGTATGTCCTAGGATCACGGTAAAACACCTGGCTCTGCTGGGTGCATGATTCTTGTAGGATTTGGCGGTCCTGTGTGTTAGAGCATCATGTGGTTTTCGCTCACCATGCGGTGGGCCAAAACAACATGGGTTCAAATCCTTGACTAGTTGCAGTGTTGTTAATGATAAATACCACTCGTTCGTGGTTATAATAATATAAAATACTGCTCGTTGGGCTAGTACACCAAACAGGGAGGAGAATGAAATTAGCTCATGGGCACCCACACCACCCTATGTCTTCGGATGACGGTAAAACACCTTGCTTGGCTGGGTGCATCATTCTTGTAGGATTGCGTGGTCCTGTGGGTTAGAGCGTCATTTGTATTCGCTCACCAGGAGGCGGGCAAAAGCAGCATGGGTTCGAATCCTTATTATATATATATATATATATATATATATATATATATATATATATATATATATATATATATATATATATATATATATATATATATATATATATATATTGTGTGTGTGTGTGTGTGTGTGTGTGTGTGTGTGTGTGTGTGTGTGTGTTTCAACGTCTTAATTACTTTTTTACTTAGTTTGCTGGCATTAAGAAGCAAAATTTGATAAAGAAAATGACACTCGTAAAAGTGATAAACTCTGACATGGAAAAAGATGTATGAACGATGATATTTATGGAGAAATCTAATTAGAGACAATAATCACTTGTGGTGGGCGTCAGTCAACGTGTCGTGTTTAATTAAGAAATTTTGCTTCTGACTCGCTATCTTCCAGAGACAAACACCCTCCCTCACTATCCTTACTCCATCACCTCCATCTCTATATTCATCACCACCCTCTCCATCATCATGATCATCATATCTTTTTTTGTGCCATCTCAATTCTTTCGCCCCATCTTCAGTTTTACTCCATTATCATCCCATCCATATTTACTCCATTACGTTTATTCTTACTCCATCTTCATCATCTCCCTCCTTACTCCACACCTTCTCATATGTTCTGTCTTCATCTTTATCCTTACTCCATCACCATCTGTTTACCTACTCTATCATCTCCAACCATACTACATTACCATCGTCTTTACTCCATTACCATTTTCTTCACTCCATTACCATTTTCATCTTCACTCCATTACCATTTTCATCATTTTAACTGTTTCCTCATTAGCATTTTCTTATCACCTTCTTCATCACTTCTCCATCAACATTCCGGCTAATTATACTTCACCTTCATCATCAATAACCCCAGTATCACCATCAATAACCCCACTATCACCATCAATAACCCCACTATCACCATAAATAACCCCACTATCACCATCAACCCCACTATCACCAACCACCATCAATAATCACACTATCACCATCAAAACCACACTATCACCATCAATAAACCCACTATTATCATCACAATCACTTTCAAAATTTAAGCCTGTGCCTTTGCCATGGATACCACAGTCCGATTCACAATGACATTGTGCATGCAGAGTGTAAATAAGGCAGCTGATATCAATGAATGCACACATGAAAAATGGCCAGGGAGGAGAAATATCAAATATAAACAACTAAACAATATTTGTCTAGGTGATACAGCGAATTTACCGACATATAAAATATGCTTTCACCCCCACCCCCAAAAACAAAATGTCTCAGAAAATCACCCTGCACCTTATATGCTGAAGGTCAGGACCAAGGGTAGGTTTTAGGTTACTGGCAAGTGGTATTTTCAATTCTGCGGTTCTAGTAACATAAGTCCAAACATACCCTATGCAAAACTACTTCCTAGAGAACTTTAGTGATTAGTAACTATTATCAGTTATAGTTTTCATGTACCAGCTCATAATAAGCAAACCAGCTTTTGAAGTTGTAAATAATTGTAAAGTAGCCATCTGCAACAGGTAGCCAAGTTTGTTTTAGTGACTAGTGTCATTTAAGCAGATGACAGCCTGCTCAAGGTTCCACCTCTTTCAGCAATGCTTCTGTACAAATAAGCAAGCAGTCACTGCCTCACTATCAATTTGAAATACTGATTTTTCCCCAGTATTTCTCTGCCAAAATTGGGGTGCACCTTGTATGCTCTTGAGCCTTTTATGTCGAAAAATACGGTACGTAATATAGTATAGTCAACTTAATAGTGTTGTCAGAAGTGGAAAACACAGTACTTAACAGTGAAGTTAAGGGGTAGTTACAGGTATTTACAACTTATTTACAAGTCAACAACTGTTCTGTCTTTGTACACTGTGGTAGCATAAATGTAAAGTTCCGATTACAATGCTAGGCAGTATAATTATTATATGCCACAACTGTGCCAGTGCATAAATAACCGTCAACATACAACATCTAGAGCCACGCTTTGGATAGCATGGCATCAAGACAGGAACATCCTGAAATAATGCACGAGATGGCTGAAACATCGTACCTATGATCTTTGTGAGGTAAACCCACATGAACTGTTGTACACACTGTCACTCAACATCAGAGCTGTGTAAGGATGAACAACATTCAGTTCACTCACCCTTACCACCATCATTATTACCATATATCACAAACATTTTCTTAAGTGACTCCCGGCCTCAAATTCTGAACTATCTTTGTATACAGAAATTATTATAAATTTTACGTTAGATTAGCTTATGCTGTTCTAGGTTACTTACATATACAAAACATAATTTTTTAACCTCAAATAAACAAATTAAAAAATAATGCGATACGTCTCCAATCGCTAGGTCACTAGAAGCCCAAAACATTGACAAATAATTTTATTTCTAAAAGTATACAACTATATCAAAGTTAGGTAACCTTTATATCACATATTATAAAATGTTCCTGGTTATGCAGACTCTTCGTTTCTAACCCACAGGTATGGCGCTTTATCAGGTTAATCTCATAGACCTGCCTTCTGTTTCTTGTATGTCCATTCGGTCTGCACTTGGTACCTCTGCTCTCACAAATAAGGTAACCCTTACGTCACCACGGAGACCACGCAGAGAGTGAGGATAAAGCCTGTCGTCAGTTTACGATCATTTTATATCATGATTATCATCATTCCTTTCTGAATACTCACTGTACCACAACAAATGATAGTTTCTATATTTTAATTTAGGGTTGGTTACAGAAGGCTAAAAAATAATTCAACCACACATTAGCATATTTTAGAACACGATCACGACATGTATGACTATGGTGACTATATAACACATGGTGGTTTGGGAGCATTAGGTGGTTGCACAGCACGTGGTGATAGCGCAGCACGCAGTGGTTGCACAGCACGTGGTGATAGCGCAGCACGCAATGGTTGCACCCCACGTGGTGATAGAACACACAGTGGATGCACAGCACAGGGTGATTCCGTAGCACGCAGTGGTTGCACAGCACGTGGTGATAGCGCAGCACGCAGTGGCTGCACAGCACGTGGTGATAGCGCAGCACGCAATGAATGCACAGCACATGGTGATCCCGCAGCAAGCTGTGGTTGCACCCCACGTGGTGATAGAACAACACACAGTGGATGCACAGCACATGGTGATCCCGCAGCACGCAGTGGTTGCATAACACGTGGTGATAGTGCAGCACGCAGTGGTTGCCAAGCACGTGGTGGTTATGCAGCACATAGTGGTTGTGCCCCACGCAAGGGTTGCACAGCACCAGCAAACAATCAAATCTACACTAATAACACTAGTGTTGGTAAAATAAGTTAGAGGACTTTTTAATTACTCCACCACTTCTTATTACTACGTTAATTTTTGGACGAGGTACCCAGCGTCAATTTATAAACGGTAAACGTAAGCCTATATATAAGCCTACATATGTTATTTTATCTAAGTTAGCTTAGGATATATAAAAACGTATTTTTAACCCAAAATAATCAATTTAAAATACAGGTCGCGATGCGCCTTGCAACATGGTGGCCGTAAAAACGGGAAAAGATCAAATCTAAACGGCAGAATGATTATCGTACTCAACTAGTAAACCAGTAGCCTCGAGTTTTAATCTCGATAAGGCTGCCTATTAGGCATCTCTGTATTAACGAGATACCTTTTATGATTTTTCCCCATATATGTTTTACGCCTCTAGCTTTAATGACAATCGGAGGCCTCATTGTATTGATAGCTACACCACTTATACAAGTGGTGTAGCTGTCAGTGATTAGTGTAGTAACTGGTTAGTGAATCCTCAGGCCGCATAATGGCCTGAATTTTCTCAAAACAAAACTCATATCTAATTAAGTATGTAATCAACTTCAAAGTGTCAACACTGGCATAAAATAACTAAAGCAAGATTTTTTGAACAATTAGCATTTTGAAGGTGCCCTATGACAAAGATGTAGAATCTATTCTCATCCTTCTCGAACGGCTCCACTAACTTCCGAAATCCTCTGCTGCTTAGCATCAAGCATTCACAAGTTATTCTTCCTACTTCAACGACGGTGGAGAGTGAAATCGAGTGTGTAGGCGCATGTCAATTAAGTTTGTGTAAAATAGTGATATTTTTATTCTTTTTTAATCACATGTAACATGAGTTTACTTGTTCTGAATTACTTCACTATTTAATGGACGATGTCTCTTACAGACAGGTCAGTACCCATTAAGTTTCGTTTGTGTGTGGGCAAATTTGTCAATATACTAAATTACTTTATAAAATTTGAAGCAATGGAATCCGTGCGATAACTTGAGTATGCCTCTATGGATCGGCCTCTAATTTTCAGCCCTGGTGTAGTTCCTAGAATGCTTTGTTACTGGGATATATATCTCAAAGTGTGCCAATTTTATTAAAAAATTAGTGATACTTATTTCTATTCAATTATTTTTATAACGTCATTGCATTTCATAAGAAGGATGACAGCCTATAAGGTTAGGCAGTGTAGCTGCAAATCTGAAATTTTAATGAAATTCTTAAAAAACTTGGAATCGTTGGGTTCTGACCAATTACTGATTTTTTTTTTTTTTCTGGTGGTATTCAAACTTTCAGTGGATGAGCTTTATTAAAAGAAAACTGCACTTTCACTTTCAACTATGTAAATTTTAAATTGCCAATTCCATGTAATAAATAGAAAAGGTCTCTTCTGGTCGGCTTTAGTCACATATTCACTGGTGAATCTTAAATGGAAGTATTTTTGTGTTGAATTTGGGCTACGTCGGTGCCAATTTGCTAATTTTATTGAAATACTAATTCTACATCGATTTTCTTGAAAATATAAAATATTCTTTTTAATTGTACATAATTTTAAATAGAATATAACTGAATAAAAACGGAGATATACTGAGAATTCGCATTTTCACAGTATTTTTAATTTTCACGAGTTTAACGAAGCCTTAATTACTACACAACTTTGTGCCAGAGGCGGCACATTATTAGAAATTGTTATTGTCTTCCACTAACTTACTCCTAGACATTCGTTTATACATCAGAACGCCTTATGCAATCGGCTTCAAATGTTTAACTCTGGTGAACTATAACTAGCGGAAGCATCGAGGAACACCTGACAAGTGAAGGTGCTCTCTGCTCACTTTTATATAGACCATTACTGAAACTGGTGTCAAGGGAATAACTTCAGAAAGACTCTTTAAATCAGATTGAAAATTTCAATGTTCATGCATCCTAAAGAAAAGGAAGTTGGTACTGTTGATTTAAAGTGTAGGTCACATTTTGTACTGTAGGTCACTTTTTGTACTGTAGTAAAGTAGTATGCCTCAAGAAGGATGAGCTCTTATTCCAAGGATCACAGGGCGGCCATCTTCCTCTTTCAGAGACTCAGTGTGGCGATCCAGAGGGGAAATGCCTGCAGCATTTTGGGCACGCGGCCCACCAACGGGGAGCTGGACGAAGTATTCAAGATGTAGCTCTGACATGTTATCTATGTTGTTCTACTCCCTATTGTATTTTTGTCAATGTATTTTGTCTTTAAATAAAGTCTACATAGAATATAGAATATAGGGGTTGGCAGGAGAAAACAATATTCAAACAGATTCAGGGAGAACCTTAAGATTTCCCTGAAGCAAGTTTATTCTTTTCTCCTCTGAGGGTGAGGGTCCCCAGCACAGCTCCAGAGGTGGTACCTCCTATATTGTGTGTATGTATGTATATATATATATATATATATATATATATATATATATATATATATATATATATATATATATATATATATATATATATATATATATATATATATATTCACTTATGTTAATATAAAAATTAATGATTTTGTATCAAAAGAACATTAGGAAATTTACCTAACCTTATTATAACAAACGCAATTTAATTTAGCTTAATGAAACTAAATATATTTTATACAAGTTTGAAATAATTTAATAATAAACAAACACAATGCAATATTTTTTCGTTATGTTCAGAATGATTTTTGCGAAAGTATTGCATTCACAAATTTTTGCTTGCCTATTCAGCAAGAAGTGCGTTGCTATTTAAGTCAAAATCGTAAGTTTTACTTAGTCGGCATGACACACACATATATATATATATATATATATATATATATATATATATATATATATATGTCGTGCCGAATAGGTAAAACTTGCGATTTTTGGCTTAAATAGCAACGCTCACCTTGCCATATAAGACAAGTGAAAATTTGTGTATGCAATAATTTCGCCAAAATCATTCTGAACATAACGAAAAAAATATATTTCATTGTGTTTGTTTATTATTAAATTAATGTTAACGTATCTAAAATATATTTAGTTGGGTTAGGCTAAATTAAATTGCGCTTGTTGTAATAAGGTTAGGTAGGTTTTAAAAGTTTCTCTTGGTACAAAATTATAAATGTTTACATTAATATAAATGAAAAAAATATATCTTTAAACGTATAAGAGAAAATTTTAGAAAGGACTTAATTTTAAATGAGTTCTTGATAATTGACCAGTTTTACCTAATCGGCACGACATATGTATATATATATATATATATATACTATATATATATATCGTGCCGAATAGGTAACTTGCGATTTTGGCTAAAATAGCAACGCTCTTCTTACCGAATATGGCAAGCAAAAATTTGTGTATGCACTAATTTCGCAAAAATCATTCTGAACCTAACGAAAAAAAAAATTCTTTGTGTCTGTTTATTAATTTTTTGTAAATTTATCTAAAATATATTTAGTTGGATTAGGCTAAATTAAATTGCGCTTGTTATAATAAGGTTAGGTAAGTTTTATAAGGTTCTTTTGGTACAAAATTATTAGTTTTCACATTACCTAAATGAAAAAAAAATATATCTTTAAACGTATAAGAGAAAATTTTAGAAAGGACGTAATTTTAAATGAGTTCTTGCTAATTGACCAGTTTTACCTATTCAGCACCATGAGGCGGGCTAAAACAACACGGGTTCGATCCCTCAGTTAGTCGCAGTTTTGTTATTGATAAAATACCACTCGTTCGTGGTTACAATACGATATATACTGCTTGTGGAGGCTAGTACACCAAACGGGGTGTAGAATGAAATTAGCTCTGATGCACTCACGCCATGGTATGTCCTCGGATCACTGTACAACACCTAGCTCTGCTGGGTGCGTGATTCTTGTAGGATTGTATGGCCCGTGGGATACAGCGTCGTGGAATTTTCGCTCACCATGAGGCGGGCTAAAACAATACGTGTTCGATCCCCCTGATTGTCGCAGTGTTGTTATTGATTAAATACCACTCGTTCGTGGTTACAGTACGATATATATATATATATATATATATATATATATATATATATATATATATATATATATATATATATAAATACCACTTCTAGTGTTAATTGGAGACCCTATTGCGTGTGTGTGAGCATTCACCTGTATATACTCATCTATATGTTGCAGGGGCCTGGCCCACCCTCTTCGTAAGTAGTTGCAAGGTACATTCTCTCTCTGCTCCAAGAGCCTTGTCGTACCTCTTCTCAGAGCTATTTATGGATCCTGCCTCCACTACTTCACTCTCCAGATTGTTTCACTTCCTGACAACTCTAAGACTTAAGAAATACTTTCTAACATCTCTATGACTCATCTGAGTTTTTAACTTCTAGTTTTGACCTCTTGTTGCTGTGTCCCATCTCTGAAACATTCTGGTCCTGTCCACCATGTCAATTTTTCTCATTATTTCATATGTCTTTAACATATCCTCGCTATTCCTTCTGTCCTCCAGTATCATCAGGTTGAGTTCCCCTAACCTCTCTTCACAGGACATGCCCTTTAACTCTATACTAGTCTTGTTGCGAACTTTTGCACTTTCTTCAATTTCTTGATGTGTTTGACCAGGTGTGGGTTCCATACTGGCGCAGCATACTCCAATAGGTGCGTGAAGGATACTTTGTACAGTATCTTGAATGACTCCTTCCTTAAATGTCGAAACGCTACTCTTAGGTTTGCCAGGCACCCATAACGTATGATGCTCACCTCAATATCCTTTTCCTTGAGTGAGGCTTACAGCCTGTGACCCTGGAGCCTGTACTCCGTCTGCGGTCTACTTTGTCCTTCCCTGAGCTTCATAACCTTGCACTTAGTGTGATTATGCTCCTAGAGCCATTTATCAGACCAGGCCTGCTCAAAATCGCTTTACAGTCTTTCTTGATCCTCATCTGTTTGTATTCTTCTCATTAGTGTCACGTCGTCTCTTTCCCCCTCTGTAATGTTAGTCACGTATACAAGAAACAGCACCGGCCTTTAGGACTGACCCTTGTGGAACCGTACACGACAGATTCTCCCGTTTCGACACCTCGTTACGTACCATTGTGTGTGTGTGTGTGTGTGTGTGTGTGTGTGAGTGTGTGTGCGCGCGCACTCCTAATATGAAAATTTTCCACACGGCTTCTCTAGTATTATTACTTAGCTCAATACGTCAGACTAAGATACAAAGAAACTAAACATTAGTAAAACACTCTTGTTGGTACGCTCACTTAGTCTGCTTGTATGTACTTTATGCTGGGCTAATACCACCACAGACCCTGTGTCAAGGTTACGCCAGAAGCCTCGGGAGATGCCGCAATGAGGCTTCCTCTGAGGAATTGTCGTAGTTTCATTCGTCAGAAATTGAACGCATCTCCCACCAGTGTCTTCTGTAAATGTTACAATTGTGATTGTAATATTTTCACCGTAATGAGTCTCTGCTAACCACCTTCACTTGACGCCACCATCACTGCTTCTTTATTAGTCTTCATCATGAGTTTCTTTCTCCTATATACGGGTTATTTGTGTATTATCCTTCTGTTTTAACCCATATCTATTACAAATAAAAGCCATGAGTTTTTTTTTTTTGCAACAAGAGAAGCAAGTATTACGCAAGAGAGTACATTTCGCCCTAGCCAGAAGACAATCACGCATGAAAATATTTATACCTTTATTATAAGAACTTTTCGCTCAAATATACTTTATTAGGTTATCATAACTTTACAGAGTTCCATGAGTGAAATGTTGTTATAATAAGAACAAATGCTGTATCAGGTGTGATTGCCATCGTCTGGTCGCCCTAGACAGTTGCGTGTTCACTTCTCTTTGCAAATAACTGCACCCAACTATAATTGACTAAATCCCCGAAGCATCACCCTTAACCACTCACACAACCACCGCCTCCATTGCCAACAACAGCCAACCAGAACAAGCATTCTTATCATTTAATTGTAGAACGCGGGCGTAGGAGGGTGACCGTGTACCTATCTAGCGTTAAATCAGTTCCGACCAGTTTCTGAATATCAAGTAGATTGACCGACAGCCTCTGACAGCCCAAGCAGCCCCAATAGCCAGTTAGGGCCGGGAACTGGTCTCAGATAAAGTTGAAAACAAGGAAACACTTAATTAGACGGCGGTGATTAACGATGTCCCTAACCAGTATTAAAGATAATGGGGAGGCGGCGGTGCCCCAGCTGATCCTGGGAGCTTCCTCCATATCACCAAACTTGGGGAATTTTTTAATTATTTTTCTATGCTGGAATATTGATAAAAAACTGGCCGAAGGTCGATTGTGGCACAGATTAGAAGAAGGTACTACGTAAAGGAGGAAATTACTAATTACTTGACAAATTTTTTTTTGGGAATATGATTTTCTGCAAACAGTTTGAGAGAACATAATTTTGCTCCAATTAAAATACATGCAGTACATAGTTCACTGGACAATCGTTGTAAACTTTAAGGCTTAAAGAAAAGTATAAAGACAATCCTAAGAAGTTAGGAATAAGCCTTACTGTTTGTTGATCGTGTCCCACCCTTAATTAACGGAAGGTGGATCGAGCCTTCACCACACTGTCAACTGAATGACTCTCACTGGTTTAGCTCTTCACATTGCAATTGGCAGAGGAAGTAGAAGACAAAAACATAAGAAACAGAATTTTCTTTGTTTTTTTTAGGTTCTTACTCGAGTGTATTGTGAAGAGAGGGGGGGGGGCTGCACCCCATGATCACCCCTTCAGGGACTGCCATGGAACACAGACCAAAACAAGACCAAACGCCGTCAATGGCAGAAATAATTGGGGCCTTTTAAGTGACAGGAACAATAATTAAGGCAAACTTGTGGACCGATCGCCTCTGCTGATATGGCTAAATGATTTTCTTAATTAATTTGGAAAGTTGGAGAACGTCAACACAAGGAGCTGATAGGACGATAGTTTCTGGACTCTGAAATCGACAAGGAAATAAGACGACCAGCGATGAGAAATATAATAAAATAATCATTATCTTGTTAACATGTGTGTCTCACCTACACTCTCTACCACCAAGCTAAGAAAAACATTTCTATAATGTTGATCCACGAGACAGAAAGAGAACCAAAGAGATGAAACGAAGGTGAAAATAAACGAAGGAGACGGGAGGGTAACACAGCGTAGAGTCCCTTGATAGTACGATAACTTACAGGTCTCCACGACACAGCTCCAGGGTGAGAGGTACGATAATGGGCAAAAAGTGTTTGTAGTGGAAATATTAGCACACAAGAGTGAGCTAAGTCAATGAGGCTATGAATAACCTAACAGCTGATTTACACACGTTTATGCGTAATATTTTTTGGTATTTATCTCTCTCTTCTCTCTCTCTCTCTCTCCACACACACACACACACACACACATACAAGGCCAGGAGCTGTGAATCGACCCCTGCATCCACAAACAGATGAGCACATACGTACGTATGCATACGCGCCCTTATGCTTTTGAGTACTCACCTATTTGGGGCTCGAAAGATTAACATCCAGCTCCTGGACTTGAATCTTAACTGGCTGCTAAATGATTAACTCTTTCCTTTCTTTACGAGCTTTTATAATACCTGTTCAAAGTCATTCCACTTCCTGACATCTCTGTGATTCTTCAATGTTCCCGTGTACACGCTTGCTGCTTTTTGAACATCTTATCCCTCTTCATCCTATCACGGCTCTGAGTATTTTATATGTTATTATGTATTATTTTCCTCTTCGATCCTCTGATGTCTCCAGGTTACGTCCCTTAAGTCTTTTCTTAGTTAATCAGCCTCAGCTCCCAGTCTGGTCTCATTTATATTTATCTTTTAAGGTGACAGTTTTCTGGTGGGATACCTAGAGAGGGTTTCGGGGATCAGCGGCCCCGCGGCCTGGTCCGTGACCAGGCCTCTCGGTGGATCGGGGCCTGATCAATCAGGCTGTTACTGCTGGCCGCACGCAAACCGACGTACGAACCACAGCCCCGCTGATCAGGTGCTGACTTCAGGTGCCTGTCCAGCGCCTTCTTAAAGACACCCAGGGATAAATTGTTAATCCCCCTTATGTATGCTGGGAGGCAGTTGAACAGACTTGGGCCCCTGTTAGCGTACTCCTGGACCCCCTGCTTTTCATTGCTGGAATGTTGCATCTCCTGTCGAGTCTTTTGCTTTCATAGGGAGTGATTTTCGTGTGAAAATTTGGTACTAATCCCTCTAGGATTTTCCAGTTGTATATTATCATGTATCTTTCTCGCCTGCGTTCCAAGGAATACAAATCAAGGGACTTCAACCGTTCTCAATAAAATGCTCCAAACTTCAGAACACCCGTGACTTAACCTAATTCTTTTTTCTCCTGCTCCCTCTTCCCGTTTCCTCTTCCTCTTTCTCCTTTGGGTTTTCTTTCTTTTGCCTTGGGTGTTTGGTCCATTTTTTATTTTCCCCCCTCTCTGTGTTTTTGTTCTTACCTTGTGTGGGCCCCTAGCTCCCTTGCAGTGCTCCTCTTTGTCTTCGACTGACTCCACTACTACTACTACTACTACTACTACCTCTACCACTACCTCTCTTCTTACTTTCCTAGTACCTCTTTTGTCCCCTCCCTGTATGCTGGCCAATATATACTTCCTCCTCCTCTCCTTTCTGTTAGTGTGACCTTGTAAATGGTCCAAGTCGGACCGAAACGTCGTCGTTAGCTTCTCCTTCCTATGTGCGGGTTGTGTATTGTTCTAGTCATGGTATAGTGCCTTTTTGTTATTTATCGTCCTTATGTGTGCCGTGAAGGCTCTCTGTACATTCTCCAGGTCAGCAATTTTCCCTGTCTTAAAAGGAGCCGTTAGTGCACAACAATATTTCAGCCTAGAGAGAACAAGCGATTTGAAGAGAATTATCATTGGCTTGACATCCCTAGTTTCGAAGGTTCTCATTATCCATCCTGTCATTTTCCTAGCAGATGTGTTAAATACATTGTTGTGATCTTTAAAAGTGAGATCCTTTGACATTATCACTCCCAGATCCTTCACATTAGTTTTTCGCTCTTTCGTGTGGTTGGAGATTGTTTCATTCTCCGATACAGTTTAAATTTCCTCGAGTTTTCCATATCGAAGTAATTGAAATTTCTCTTGCTGCATAGTCATTAAAGAGCATCATGTTTCGTTTATAGGGTTCAAGTACAGCTTTAGGACGATGAATTTCTCTTCGTCAAAATTCCTGAAAAAATCTCAATGTATTTCGGTCGCTGAGCGACCGAGAAAGGCATCGCCATGTGGCTTAACATCAATCTCCTGTACCTCATGGCATACTACTGCAATAATGCAGAGTGCAACGTATGTTTATAATTCAGTTAAATATTATCTTTGAAGATTGAGGCGAATCATGAAATTAATTCACAATCCAATATAAGAAAACTAATATCTAAATTCCTTCAATAAAACCAGTAAATTAGGATAAAGATAGCTTAAGTCTAATTCTAAGGAACGCTATCTACGAAGTTTAACTGACGATGCATTCTCTTGTTAAATCAAAGAGACAAATATTCTAAAATATATTATCACGTTAAGTCGCTCAGAAGTTGCGTTGTCTAGGTATCATTGATGAAAAGTTGAAGATAATCGGATGCGACACTCAGAAACAATTTTCCCAATTTCCTTCATAAGAAAAATCAAATATTGACCTATATAGGCCAAAAATCAATCCATTTTCTCAAAATAAGGTTGACCACCGTTTGAGTAATTTAATACGTAAACAAAAAGTAATAGGCTCTAGGACGCACAGGTACACAAAAGTACGTTATATTGATTTAACTCAGGATAACCCAATATAGTCTAACACTGATTTATATGTGATCAGGAGAAATATTCTCCAGTCATTTCACAAATACTAATTTGGATATTATAACATTCAAACGCTATCAAGGCAACGCTTCTTTTGAAGAAAACACCTGAGTATTAAAACATTTAAAGCTCACCAGAAGAACCAGTCTCCAGTTATTACTTAGAATCCAACAAATTTGCACCTACACGTCCTATTCTCAGAAAAGGGCTTAATTCATTCCATACACGAAGAGAGACTACTTCTGTTTACAGTCGTTTTAATTAATCAGGGAAAGTGATAAACCCAGAGGGGTCTTACAGTGCCTGAGGAATGGGCAGCATAGAGATTCGAGTTAACAAAGAGGATGGTAAGTCAAGTTCTTTGGATCAAAAGTCTCTTTCCAACATCAAGAAGCATAATCCATTTATAACATGCAAAATGTCACTGTACCATTTAAAGATTAAAAGTACTAGATGTCACCTATACACTCCATTAACAGGATATATGAGCAATGAAATTTTGAGTATCAATGTTTATCAGTTTTCCTTTAGCAGTCGTATTAGCTTTTTTAAATTTCCTACCAGCCTCTAAGAAAACAAATCATTTTGTGTATTGAAGAAAATGCAGTTTGGCAGGTACAAATCCAAGATTCAATTAAGAGAAAACTTCCTATCACGAGACACCAGGACTTAAATGTCTGAAGTCGACCAGAAGAGTCATTTTCTACTTATTACATGACAACCATTTTATTTATAAAAACTGGCAATTTAAAATTTACGTAGCTCAAAGTGGAAACGAAGCTTTCTTTTAATAAAGTCCATCAACACTTAGTTTCAAGAGTATCAGAAAAATCATTCTCCAGTCACTGCTCGGAATCCAACGATTCCATTCTTTTTTTTTTTAAGAATTTCAATAAATTCAAAATTTTCTTCAGAACACATTCAATTTATAGGGTATCAGGATTTAATTATTTTTGGCTCGTCATTCACACGTACCAAAACCGCGTGTATACTCACATGTACTTGCCTATATGTTGTTGCAAGGGTCGAGTCCCAGCTTCTCGCTCTGACACTTTGCTAACTTCTGGGTTCACTACTGGTTTCGAGAGCTTATCGTTCCTTTTCTTAAAGCTATGTATGGATTCTGCTTCTACCACTCAGATCTCCAGGTCATTTAATTTCTGACCACTAAGGCTGAAGAGATACTTCTTAACATTCCTGTGATGACTTATCTGTGTTTTCAATTTGCAGTTTTCCCCTCGTGTTCCCTTTTCATGTCTCAAGAAATCTATCCATGTCCTCCCTATCAGTTATTTTCAGTATTTTGTACATTAACATATCGCCCCTAGTCCTTCTTTCCTATAAAGTAGTCAAGTTTAACTCCCTCAATCTGTCATAGAGCATACTTGTTTACTCATGGCCTTCCTCCAGTTATTTGACTTGCTTGGTAGCTGAGAGTTCCATACTCCAATATGGCCGTGACATCCACAGCACTGTGTAGATCAGGGGTTCCCAACCTGGTGGGCACGTACCCCCAGGTGATGCGAGATGGCATTTAAGGAGTACAACAAAGAGACCTAATGAAAAGCACAATTCCGATTATTTTACCAATAACTATTCTAATCGCTCAATTTATATTTGCATTTTATGCACTTAATTAAAAGCTTATTTTTTGAGTTCGATTTGTTCACCCGCAGTATTTGACTTCATCTTCAAATATGATACTACTTTTGTAGGGCGTGCAACATTAATCAAACATTTTCTAGGGGTGCGGGGCATTGAAAAGGCTGGGAAGCCCTGGTGTAGGGCATGACTCTTTGGTTAGGTTCTTGAAGGCTAATTTTTAGATTTTCCGGATGCATGTTGCCTGCAGCAGTTATTCGGCTGATGTGCTGACACAATGCTCACCCGATGTCCTTCTGCTTGAGTGAGGTTTGCATCATTTACCCCGAGCGTATACTCTGCGGTTTTTTATGCTCACCCCCAATCTTCCTGACTTTGCACTTGTTGGGGCTAATTCTATAAGCAACTTGTCAGACCAAAACTGCAGCCTGTGCAGATCCATTAGTAGTCTTTCCTGGTTCTCACCTGTCTGTATTCTCCTCATTAGTTTTTCAACACCTGTGAACAGGGATAGGGACTATTTTTTTTCCGTCATGTCATTCAAGTATACAAGAAAAAGTACAGGTCTTAGTACTGATCTTTGTGGAACCCTACTGATCACATGCACCGATTCCGACACCTCTTTTCGGACAATCAATTGTTTTCGACGTGTTAAGTTTTACTTGGTCGAATGTTGGGCCGTGCCTGTTATTTTTACCTGCTCCTCTAGCTTTCGTCCCAATCTTTTCCTGCTGTACTGTTAAAAAAGGCCTTCCTATAACCGAAAAATATGCTGTCTTCCCGTCCCTCTTCCTCTCTCTCGCATGCCTTACTTCTGTTACCTTTTATTACTCAAGCAAGTTTATGAGGCAGGATTTACCATTTTAAGCTAAAGCCGTGCAGGTTGTTGTTTATGAACCCGCTCCTTTCTAGGAGCCCCACCACTCTTTTCCTGATAATCTTCATAACCTAACATATCATGGATGTCAATGATTCTGTCCTGTAGTTTAATGCTACCTGTCTGTCCAACTGCTTTAATATTAGGACTACATTTCTTGCCGTCCACACCTCTGATAGTAGAAGCCTTGTGCAAATAGACTTGTTCGAGATTGTGGCTAGTGGGTCACACTGTGCTTCTACTCTCACTCTTAGGATTCGGGGATAGATTGTATGGTCTCATAACCTTCCAGGTAACGAGTTCAAAGCTTTCTCACATCTTCCCCATTAAATGTAATATGTCCAGTACTCGCTGGTGGATTCTTCCTCTTTGATATCATCCTGATTTTCTGTGAAGATTCATCTTCAAATTTCTTGTGTTGTTTCTTCACAGACTTCCTGGTCATTCTTTATAAACTCTCCTCCTCTTTTCTTGAGCTTGATTTACTGGTCCTTTACTTTTCTTTCTGATGTGGCTGTATGACAACTTTAGTTTGGATTTAGCCTCTTGTCTTATTAATGCATATTCATTACTGGACTTCATGCTCACTTGTTTTCCTGCATTCTTTACTTTTATGTTTTTTCATGCTCTAGCACTTTTAGCTTTAGCCAATGGTTTACATCTGGTTTCAAATTCTCTTTGTATGTATATTTTCTTGTGGTTAAAATCTCATATATTTAGCAACTTTTCATTGCTCATGTTGGCTCTTCTGTTGACCATCGCTCTGGTGTTGGACTGTTCTCTGTTTTACAGTGAAGGGTTGTACATCCCTGCTACCATTACCTTAGGATCTCCGATTTTGAGTGTGCCTACTATGTAGTTATTTGCCTCTGAGCATTTCTATCATCTTCTCGAACCAATACTTGTTTGTGATTAGCAGTGCTACTCCACTTCCTCTGTTCCCTCATAATCGGATATTCTGGAGGGAAGGCCTTTCTTGTTCCATAATTCCTACAGATACCATCTGTATCGTTTTCTCCATCTCCTTGCAAAAATCATGACACGTTTTCTCCTGCTCGTCTTCCATCTTGTATCTGAACCCTGTTAGCATCAGTTGTACTTACTTAGATGTGCTCTTCTTTTACTAATCCAGCCGTGGTTATCTAGCTGTATTTACCGTAGTTATCTAAGGCGAATATAGCTAGATAACCACGGCTCACTTCGGAACTCTGATGCCAGTCCCTGATAACCCTTTGTTAGCGCTGTGTAATCTCAGTTACAATGAGGGTGTTCTTTCCTTTTCCTGGACCAATAGTCTCATTGTGCCTAATCCTAAGTCGCAACAGCTTGATACATTTAGACCACTCTCCATAACTACTTGTCTTTGTTAAACATTTGAAAGACTATTGCTTCATATGACTATATTAATTAAAGAATCAGACACCAACTATTGTCTCATCTCTACGGTTCCATGAACGGAAAAATTATTGAGAACTGAATTACCACCTTTCTCACTGCTCACGCTTCTACTATTTTTCCACATTTCTTGATCTGAATTATGCAAACGAAATCGTAAATAGAGCTCTTATCTTACATAAACTAACCATAATGAATATTGGTGATAACCTGCTCAACTAGGTTATCTGTTGAAAAGGATATCCACTGTTTTTCTACAAGATTTTAGAAGCGAGTCTGAAGAAATGCTCCTAGATACACCGCAGGGAGGAGTTCTCATTCCCATGCTATTTAAAGTACCGATTAATGCTCTCCCAAATACGTACTCTACCTACCTCATCTATACATATACGTTTAAGCTATGCTGGTGACTTCATGGTCCATACAACAGGGCATAAGATGAGTACCATTTTAATCTAGGCTCAAATAATAATATAATACAAATTATATACACTTATGGATCTAAGCAGGAGTTTACTTGCAGAGCTGCATCTGCCCTTGTTTCCACCTCCCTAGATAAGAACAATAGGATCTATCATTCCAAATTGTTTGCCATTCTAATAACACTAAAGTTAACTTTTGACACTGAACCTGATGCTATGAATATTACTACTCATTGGAGAAGCCGGAACAAACATCCGGGAAAAAGGAATTAATCCACAGTTTTCATGGCTACCATCACACTGAATTACTCCTTCATGATAAAGTTGATAAGTTAGTCAAGGACAGGAAAATGTATGTTGTGCCTGTGTCTAGCATTAAGTTACTATTAGGAGAGAAATAATGAAAATGAAGGTCACAGGAATTAATTTAGAAGCCTGAGTCGATCTGTCTCTCACTATAACATGAACGTAGATAAGAACGTTTATGGAGGATTTTGCAATGTGAACAGACTAAAGTTATAGTAGCCAGGCTTAGGCTTGGTGACAAGTACTTCCGGCAGTTTGGCAGATACAAAGATGATTAAACTATGTTATCAACTTAATGGCCACTTTCTTGAACACTATGTGCTTAATTGTCCACTTATAGATAGATACTATAATAACCTATGTGATATATTAAGGTATCTTATTAATGAATATAAGATACCAGACATATTGTAAGTCAACTGTAGATATAAATCCTGATGCACTCCGGTTAACCCTTTTGGGGCCTAATTTCTAGAACTTTTGTGCATCCACTTGCACTACCGTCCTCAGGATGGATACGGGGTGCTCAATAAAGTAGCCACTTGTTACACTCCCAAGTCTTTAAACAACTTCAATTTCCTTTTTAATTTAGAGCATAACAATTTAGAGAGTTTGATGGATAAGAATACAGATCATTTAAAACCTTCTTTAATGAATTAGTGTATTAGCTTATAACAGACATAATACATTTCTATTGATAGTTCTACGGCAAGGGCGTAGATAATGTCTTAAAGGATTACAGAGAGATGTCTAGCTTTTGGCAATAACAGAATAAACCGGCCTAAAGTAAGGCGAACAGCCCGTAAGTTAACAAGACCCGAGCAGGTGTGTAGAGCCAATGGCTGGTATCTGCAACTGCCTACCGCTCTGTAGTGACCGTGGAGGTTAGGTAGGTCACGTGACTTACAACACAGAAGGGGAGAAGGGAGGGGGGGTGTCAAACCACCGTACAGAGTTGTTACTCTTAACTATAAAATTCACTGATACTCAGCCCGGTAACCTAAAGTAACATAGAAGTATTTACAAAATGTGGCCACAATATAAATATACAAACAAAGGTTAATAATACAAGGACATTCATTTCCAATTTAGCTATTAAAGGAAATGAACGCAATGTACTATTAAAGAAAATGGGTAAACCAGACAGAAAAGGAAGTAGAGGCGTAACACCACTTTTGATGGTAAAATCTAAAAAATCTCCACGGGAAACCAAGCCATTTACTGAGGACTGGGAGAAAACAGATTAACACTAAAAGTGAAGGTCGTGCAACAATCCGAGATGCTAAGTAGACTATGCTCTGCAATTTTGTATGAAAGTGCACTTAAGTTTTTCTTCAGCAAGTTGTTGGTTTAAGCTTGTGACTAAATTTAGAGGATTAACCTTTATTTAGTAGACCAGGGGATATCCACACATAATTCAAGTCATAATGAGCTTTGAGGGTGAGTGTTTATCTCTGTTAAACACTTACCGTGCAGAGGCTCCTGTCTGTCTTTTTTTTAGAGGAGTTACAAATGCACGGAAAGTTTCCCTCCCATATCAATATACATGTAGGCGTGAGGACTTGGAGTCGCCCCTTTTGTGTTGGATATTTTAGGTGTGACGATAAAGATCGTTTCTGTTATATATTGTGTTTTTTTGGTGTGCTAGATATTTCTCTCCTAAGAGTGGTGTAAAATATTCTTGTCTGTCGGGTTGTTTTATTCCTCTGGTTTGAATTAGATGGCTTTCTTTGACTGTTCTTTTGGTGTGGTTTTGCTATCTATTTTTTTTTTTTTGAGGGCAGAGGTGATTGCAGACTGATTGTGCTGGTCGACTGATTGTGCTGGTCGACTGATTGTGCTGGTCGACTGATTGTGCTGGTCGACTGATTGTTTCATTCATTAGTCATTTTTATTGTCCTCCTCCAACAGTATGGAGACTTTGTCTCTGAATAACCATGGGGAAAGAGCTGGAACTTAGAGAAGTAATTTGAATAACTTTATAGCTCTTAAGTTAGAGCTTCAAAAGAAGGAAGAAAGGGAGAAGTTAGAGTGTGAAGACTAACTTTATAGCTACTATGTTAGAGCTTCTAAAGAAAAAGGAGAAGTTAGAGCGTGAAGAGCAGAAAGAAAGAGCAAAGTTAGAGCGTGAAGAGAAGAGAGAAAGGGAGAGATTGGAACGTGAAAAGGAGCAATTGGCACTAGACGAAAAACGAGAAAGGGAGAAATTGACTAGTGATAAAAGAGCTGCAGAACAGGAACACTTAGTTAAAATGAAAAAAATAGAGGATTTAACTGTACAGAGGAAACGTGAACAACAAGAGCTGGAGTTGGAACCTGGCTACCTGGAGGGTATTCCAGGGATCAACGTCCCCACGCCCCGGTCCATGACCAGACCTGCTGGTCATGGACCAGCAGTAACGAGGCTGTTACTGCTGGCCGCACGTAGTCCAACATACGAACCACAGCCCGGCTGATCCGGCACTGACTTTAGGTATCTGTCCAGCTCCCTCTTGAAGACAACCAGGGGTCTATTGGTAATTCCCCTTATGGTTGGCGGGAGGCTGTTGAACAGTCTTGGGCATCGGACACTTGTGTTTTCTCTTAGTGTACTAATGGCGCCCCTACTTTTCACTGGGAATATGTTACATTGCCTACCAAGTCTTTTGCTTTCGTAGGGAAACTAGTAAGTTAGAACTGGCAAACAAAACAGTTGATGAAACGATTATAATATAATCCATTACCTGGGCCAAATATTCATTTGCCTCAGATAGTACAGCATATATCATCAGGTTGGAGACTACCGCTACTTTACTGAGTGGTCTTCAGATTCCTGGTCCACTCACCGAGCGTTATTACTCTTAGGTTTGACTTTAAATATTTATTCAGTTTTCTCGGCAGAAGTAGTTTTAAATTATTATTATTATAATCAAATAGAAGCGCTAAAAAGTAGTTTTAAAAGAGTTCATTATTATTGCATTTTGGAAAACATCATATCAGAGAAGTATACCTAGAATATTTGATTATTGGATTGTCAGATCGGACATTGAAAAAAAAAGTCTTACGTGACTTCATGGTAGGAGACCAATTTTTAATATTACTAATGACACATATCTTCATTAAAGAACGTAACTTGACTACAGCTGTAAAGATGAGATGACGGAGGCTGCTGCTTAATATGCCGCAGCACATTCTTGCTATCCCCAGGATTCCGGGAGAGGTAAAACTAAAGTCACCCAGCTGAACTCCTCCCTACAGCCCAGGAGCTTCCTGTTTATACACCGACTGTCGTTTATTACGACTTAATCTGAGTTCTTAGACTATTTGGCTTTGAAGGAGGTAAGAATATATTTATTTCTAAAGCTCCTGGGCTGTGGGGAGGAGTTCACCTGGGTTACAGTTGGAGCCTTTGACGGAAGCATGTTGAAAAGTACCGTTTCCGAATCTTTCCTATTAGTAGTCAGATAGCCGAAGTGATAGTTCGCAGGACCTGTCAATCTTAGGACCACGGCTCGAGCCTCCTGTCCATCTCTCTTATGTGTGTATGGCAATATATATATATATATATATATAAAATATATATATATATATATATATATATATATATATATATATATATATATGTCGTGCCGATTAGGTAAAACTTGCGATTTTGGCTTAAATAGCAACGCTCACCTTGCTATATAAGACAAGTGAAAATTTGTGTATGCAATAATTTCGCCAAAATCATTCAGAACATAACGAAAAAAATATATTTCATTGTGTTTGTTTATTATTAAATTAATGTTAACGTATCTAAAATATATTTAGTTGGGTTAGGCTAAATTAAATTGCGCTTGTTGTAATAAGGTTAGGTAGGTTTTCAAAGTTTCTCTTGGTACAAAATTATAAATTCTTACATTAACATAAATGAAAAAAAATATATCTTTAAATGTATAAGAGAAAATTTTAGAAAGGACTTAATTTTAGATGAGTTCTTGCTAATTGGCCAGTTTTACCTAATCGGCAATACATATATATATATATATATATATATATATATATATATATATATATATATATATATATATATATATATATATATACATATATATATATGGCTTAAATAGCAACGCTCTTCTTGCCGAATAAGGCAAGCGTAAATTTGGGTATGCAATAATTTCGCAAAAATCATTCTGACCCTAACGAAAAAGATATTTTTCATTATGTTTATTTATTATTAAATTATTGTAAACTTATCTAAAATATATTTAGTTGGATTAGGCTAAATTAAATTGCGCTTGTTATAATAAGGTTAGGTAAGTTTTCTAAGGTTATTTTGGTACAAAATTATTAATTTTTACATTAACATAAATAAAAAAATATATGTTTAAACGTATAAGAGAAATTTTTAAGAGTTCTTCCTAATTGACCAGTTTCACCTATTCAGCACGACACATAATTATATATATATATATATATATATATATATATATATATATATATATATATATATATATATATATATATATATATATATAATTTTTTGCCAATACCGATACCAAATTTTCGGTTGATACCTATACCGATGCTGTTCCTGTATGTTTTTAAATCTTTCAATGGCTATGTTCAATATTTAAGGGAATGCTTATTGTATAATGGTTATTAAATAACACAGCAATTCTGTGTGTGTGTGTGTGTGTACTCACCTATTTGTACTCACCTATTTATGGTTGCAGGGGTCGAGTCATAGCTCCTGGCCCCGCTATGTGTGTTTGTGTGTGTGTTTGTTTGTGCTGAAGTGAAGAAATGACAGATTACACAAGCGAGAGAAAAATACAGGCTAAATAGCACAGGTATGACAGACGCATGTATGCAAAGCAGCACAGGTGAGAGAGTACCTGAGAGGCAGAATAGCACAGGTGTTGAAATCCATATGCAGAGTAGCACAGATGAGAAGGGAGATCACTTGCAATGTACCACAGACGAATCAGAATCAGTTGTGCAAAATGGTACATATCAGATACGTTCAGAGAGAAGTAGACACCAACATAGTGAAACGTAAGAACTATGCTCAGAACATGATAGACAGGGAACATGATAGACAGGGAACATAATAGACAGGGAACATGATAGACAGGGAGATCACCGAAAAAAAATAAAAAAGATAGAGATAGAATATGGAATTACTTCCCCATGAAAATTAGCATCTTTGGTAGACGTTTTATATATCCAAACATCAAAAAGCATTCCAGTATGCCGAGAAAATTAAATTTTATGATCTGTATTGTATTGTACTTCCTCAAGGAGGCTGCCTTGATGCTGATTAAGTGCTCTTGATGCAAGGAACTACAACTATCCTCTTTCCTCGAATCGAATGTGAATTCCTTTCCCAGCAGCTACATGATCTATTCTGTTTTGGCGTTTTCCACTTAAATAAAATCAGACATTTCAAAATAGTTTCAACCATTAATGACAGATGCATCTTATAAAGTTAGATAAAATGTTTATTGGGTTTAGGCTCACTAGGTGCAAAGTTTTTGAATTATGTGCATTAACTGTATAATGTCCCTTCCGGTTGTCTTCAAACTTTTAGCAGTGATCAATTTTCCTCAAACGAAATTTCTTTGTTGTTAATTTGTAAAAGTTTTAGCACTATGTTTGAATGTTATGTACCGAGAGCAGCACACTGCTGATGCATCTAATTTTGCTATATAAAAAAAACTCGGAGCAGTTCAGTGTTGTCCAGGAGCCAGTTGGTAACACTTTCTAGCTGGTGTAGTCTGGGTGGCCAATAAATTAGGTGGGAGAGGCGGCGGATGCTTGAACCGAGATCAGGTGGAGATAAAGTTGTGGCTGTCTGCCATACATCCTCCTGCCACGCCACCTGTGTCCATATATTCCCCTAATGAGATAAAGCAATAATTTATATGCCCTGCGTCCTACCTTCACACATTAACGTGTTACGCCATTTTTGACTTGGAATTAGTTTTGTAAATTTTTGTTAAATGTTTTGGCTTGAGAATCCTGTTAATAATAATTAATTAATCCTGTTAATAATAATTATAATTATTTTCATATTATTTATATATATATATTATATATATATATATATATATATATAAATATATTTTAGATAAGTTTACAATAATTTAATAATAAACAAACACAATGGAATATTTTTTGCGAAATTATTGCACACACAAATTTTCGCTTGCCTTATTCGGCAAGAAGAGCGTTGCTATTTAAGCCAAAATCTCAAGACACACACACACATATATATATATATATATATATATATATATATATATATATATATATATATATATATATATATATATATATATATATATATATATATTTATTTATTTATTTATTTATTTATTTATTAACACATCGGCCGATTCTCACCAAGGCAGGGTGGCCCGAAAAAGAAAAACTTTCATCATCATTCACTCCATCACTGTCTTGCCAGAGGGGTGCTTTCCACTACAGTTATAAAACTGCAACATTAACACCCCTCCTTCAGAGTGCAGACACTGTACTTCCCATCTCCAGGACTCAAGTCCGGCCTGCCGGTTTCCCTGAATCCCTTCATAAATGTTACTTTGCTCACACTCCAACAGCACGTCAAGTATTAAAAACCAGTTGTCTCCATTCACTATCAAATACGCTCACACATGCTTGCTGGAAGTCCAAGCCCCTCGCACACAAAACCTCCTTTACCCCCTCCCTCCAGCCTTTCCTAGGCCGACCCCTACCCCGCCTTCCCTCCACTACAGATTTATACACTCTCAAAGTCATTCTGTCTCGTTCCATTCTCTCTACATGTCCGAACCACCTCAACAACCCCTCCTCAGCTCTCTGGATAATAGTTTTGGTAATCCAACACCTCCTCCTAATTTCCAATCTCCGAATTCTCTGCATTATATTCACACCACACATTGACTTCAGACATGGCATCTCCACTGCCTCCAGCCTTCTCCTCGTTGCAACATTCATCACCCATGCTTCACACCAATATAAGAGTGTTGTTATAACTATACTCTCATACATTCCCCTCTTTACTTCCATGGACAAAGTTCTTTGTCTCCACAGACTCCGAAGTGCTCCACTCACCCTTTTCCCCTCATCAATTCTATGATTCACCTCATCCTTCATAGACCCATCTGCTGACATGTCCACTCCCAAATATCTGAATACATTCACCTCCTCCATACTCTCTCTTTCCAATCTGATATCCAATCTTTCGTCACCTAATCTTTTTGTTATCCTCATCACCTTACTCTTTCCTATATTCACCTTCAATTTTCTTCTTTTACACACCCTACCAAATTCATCCACCAACCTCTGCAACTTCTCTTCAGAATCTCTCAAAAGCACAGTGTCATCAGCAAAAAGCAACTGTGACAACTCCCACTTTGTATTTGATTCTTTATCTTTTAACCCCACACCTCTTGCCAAGACCCTCACATTCACTTCTCTTACAACCCCATCTATAAATATATTGAACAACCACGGTGACATCACACATCCTTGTCTAAGGCCCACTTATACTGGGAAATAGTCCCCCTCCCTCCTACACACTCTAACCTGAGCCTCAGTATCCTCATAAAAACTCTTCACTGCTTTCAGTAACCTACCTCCTATTCCATACACCTGCAACATCTGCCACATTGCCCCCCTATCCACCCTATCATACGCCTTTTCCAAATCCATAAATGCCACAAAAAACTTTTTACCCTTATCCAAATACTGTTCACCTATATGTTTCACTGTAAACACTTGGTCTACACACCCCCTACCTTTCCTAAAGCCCCCTTGTTCATCTGCTATCCTGCTTTCTGTCTTACTCTTAATTCTTTCAATAATAACTCTACCATACACTTTACCAGGTACACTCAACAGACTTATTCCCCTATAATTTTTGCACTCTCTTTTGTCCCCTTTGCCTTTATACAAAGGAACAATACATGCTCTCTGCCAATCCCTAGGTACCTTACCTTCTTCCATACATTTATTAAATAATAGAACCAACCAATCCAAAACTATATCCCTACCTGCTTTTAACATTTCTATCTTTATCTCATCAATCCCAGCTGCCTTACCCCCTTTCATTCTACCCACTGCCTCACGAACTTCCCCCACACTCACAACTGGCTCTTCCACACTCCTACAAGATGTTATTCCTCCATGTCCTATACACGAAATCACAGCTTCCCTGTCTTCATCAACATTTAACAACTCCTCAAAATATTCCCTCCATCTTCCCGATACCTCTAACTCTCCACTTAATAACTCTCCTCTCCTATTTTTAACTGTCAAATCCATTTGTTCCCTAGGCTTCCTCAACTTATTAATCTCACTCCAAAACTTTTTCTTATTTTCAACAAAATTTGTTGATAACATCTCACCCACTCTCTCATTTGCTCTCTTTTACATTGCTTCACCACTCTCTTAACCTCTCTTTTTCTCTCCATATACTCTTCCCTCCTTGCATCACTTCTACTTTGTAAAAAACCTCTCATATGCTAACTTTTTCTCCCTTACTACTCTCTTTACATCATCATTCCACCAATCGCTCTTCTTCCCTCCCGCACCCACTCGCCTGTAACCACAAACTTCTGCTGAACACTCTAACACTACATTTTTAAATCTACCCCATACATCCTCGACCCCATTACCTACACTCTCACTAGCCCATCTATCCTCCAATAGTTGTTTATATCTTACCCTGACTGCCTCCTCTTTTAGTTTATAAACCTTCACCTCTCTCTTACTGCTTCTATTTTTATTGTATCCCATCTACCTTTTACTCCCACTGTAGCTATAACTAAAAAGTGATCTGATATATCTGTGGCCCCTCTATAAACATGCACATCCTGAAGTCTACTCAACAGTCTTTTATCTACCAATACGTATATATATATATATATATATATATATATATATATATATATATATATATATATATATATATATATATATATATATATATATATATATATATATATATATATATATATATATATATATATATATATATTCTGAGTACAGTTAACAAGCGTGTTTGCTAATTTATTAACGGCACAGCTTTTATGGAAATTTTTCATTGATTCGATCATTACAATTTAAATAGTAAGAACATGTTCAGCTTGCATCTTGAGGTTTATTTCTATTTTCCCCACAAGATGACAATTATGCACATTATGTTCAAAGGAAATAAGTCACTTTGACCTTTACACATGATAATTTGTGTTACTGTATGTGTACATGAACCTAAATAAAGTTACGTACCATGAGGCTGACTTCACATTTTACATTTAGTTTGATCATCATCAGTGTACATGCAAAGCTGCCCCAAGATCTTATAACCAAACCCGAGCCTGGTTATTACGTCATCAGTTAGCTTGTTTACCTAGCCAGGTGCTCCATAAATATGTTTATCTATGTGCATGTAATCATAATGGGTTACGGATCTAGTCAGGCTTCTAGCCGAAATCCTATTTTATTGAGACTGGCGTTATTATTCTCTCGTAATACCTGTTTGACATAGGCACACAAAGATATATTTGATTTCTCCCGTCAGTACCTGATCAGCCAGGCTGTAGTTCGTACGTCGGTTTACGTGAGGCCAGCAGTAAGAGAATATGTTAAGTAAAAGGACACAAATGCAACTAATGTGACATTTATTGTGGCAACGTTTCGCTCTCCAGGAGCTTTCTCAAGCCGTAACGGCTTGAGAAAGCTCCTGGAGAGCGAAACGTTGCCACAATAAAATGTCACATTAGTTGCATTTGTGTCCTTTTACTTAACATATTGTCGGTAATTCTACCAATATTATTACAGTAAGAGAATAGTTGATCAGACCCTGATCCACTACGAGGACTGGTCTCAGACCGGGCAGCGGGGGCGTTGACCCCCGAAACCCTCTCCAAGTAAACTTCAGGTACAGTAATAATTCAGTGAGCGATGGAATCCTTAAAAACTGTACAATGATTTATTTGTTATTTTCTTATAGCGATACCTGACTTCTCCAGTGAACATCGTCTTAAAGTAATTGTGCGAATCAAATGCATTTATTGGCGGCGTAGTGAATTTCTTATGACATTTTATATTAATCGTAATTCTATCAGCCTAGCTTTCGTTTAGGTGACAATGGAGGAAGAAGAGGGAAGAAGGAGATGTAAGGAGGAGGGAGAAGTAAGGAGGAGAGAGAGGTGAGAAGGAGGAAGAGGAAGGAAGAAGGGAGCTGCACACAAGACCTTAAAGCGATGTGTTGGACGCGGCATCTTTGGCATCTCACTAGTTTCCAACATAAACAAACTTGTGAAGCTCAAAGGCCTTCTGACAGCCTTGTAGACACGGTGAGGGGAGAAAGGGGGGTTAATGTCACGGCTCCTGCTGCTACTGTCGCTCCTCATGATACTGCTACTGCCGCTCCTGCTATCAGTCCTACTGCTGTTACTGTCGCTTCTGCTGCTGATACTGTCACTCCTGCTGCTGCTTCTATCACTCCAGCTGTTAGTGTTGAGAGTACGTATCATTATTAAGGCTGCTACTTCGGTAACTATTATCAGCACGTAGCACTGCTGAAGCTAATACTGCGGTTACTGATGCAGGTATGTAATACTGCTAAAGCTGCTGCTGTGATTCCTGATGCAAGTAAGTAGCACTACTAAAGCTACTGCACATGTTGCTAATAATGTAAGAACAGAGCAGCACTTCAGTAGGGATTGTGTCCCATGCCAGAGGTGTCCTACCAATGCAAATGTTCACACTCGAGCATTTAACTGATTTTTTAAATCCACTAATTGGTAATTAGTAAATCAATCTACTGTATTAAATTCAATGACTGACTTTTTTTTTTAATATTCCATCTCATAGTAGAGCAAATTTAGAAAGTGTTTCTGTAGAAAAGTTAAAATTTATTTATTTTGTGAGCCCTTTCACTGAGTATGAGTAAGAAATTGCTTTAAATAAATGAGTGGAAGGCACAACTTACGAAATCCTCAGCACCTTAAGGCAAATCCCTGATAATGTTCTGTTAGAACTGAATAATCTTAATTATACCAAAGGTATCCTTCCTATTTCCTGGACCAATAGTCTCATTGTGTCATCTCTCTCTCTCTCTCTCTCTCTCTCCCTCTCTCTCTCTCTCCCCCTCTCTCTCTCTCTCTCTCTCTCTCTCTCTCTCTCTCTCTCTAATTTACACCAACCTGAAACATTTAAACCAATCTCATTAACTAGTTGTTTTTATAAAACCACATCTCTATGATTTTATGAAAGGGTGGAAACTGCGCAGAACTGAATTAACACCATTCTGACTGTACACACTTCTACTAATCTGGTTACATTTCTTTATCTAAAAATCTGCATTTAATGTGGCAAAATAAATTGAGAATTGTTAACCTACTCAGTTGGATGTTAAGTGATGTGGAAATGTTTAAGAAAAGCGAGTAAATAAATGTGCCTAGGTACACTACAGAAAGAAATTCTCAGTCACATGCTATGTGATATCCTCTCTAATGCTTACCTGAATATATACTGTAGCTACAAGCTATGCTGATTACATAATGATCCAAACAACAGGGCATTACAAAATTAATACCAAACTTAATGAGGTTCAAGTGATGTGTAATCGACTAGGCCTCATCATATCTTTATCAAAGACTAATATATTGATAAGCAAACGAATTACCGCACCCATCTGTTTGAAGGGTGAAAACATCAGCTACGGCAAATCTTAAAAAAAAAACATTTTGGTGTAGACGTGGCCTTCATTAAATCCATGATTCCAAAACTAAATAAGAAATGCAAAGATAATCTAAATGCTCTTAGAGCTGTTGCTGGCTATAATCCAAACTATAGTGCTAATGTTTGAATAGTAAAATTGATGTGTATATCTTATATTATTCACTAATTGATTATGCTGAGCCCATGCGAATATTAGCTATGGAAAATCATTTTCTGCCCCTGAAATTAATGCAACATGAAGCCCTCAGAATTATTCATGCTTGTCCTAAAACTACTAAAGCTCTTAATATGAGGAAAGATCGTTGTGTATTTAGTAACAGTGATAAGATAACTGAGATAAAAACTGTACATGGAGTTAGAATGTTAAGAAATGACCCAAACACTGTCACTACAAATCTTACCAAATGTCTTCAAGTAAATAAACACAGATCAAAATGAATTGTTAAAACATGAAATAATATTAAGCTTTATATCCTGCGCGAACTGAATTTCTCTAGACCCGTAGAGCCTTTCACCCACCTGACCACGAACTTCCTTAAATATTAGTAATAAAGTATCAAAAATTATATGCATTGATGGATTTAAGCAGGAGTCTACTGGCAGGGCTGCATCAGGTCTTCTTGCCACCTCACTAGAGAAGAACTATACCAACCATGTTGAGTTAGGCATAAGAATTAAGAACTACTCTGCAAACTAGAATGTTTGCTATCCTAAATGACATAAGGTTCATTTGAAACATTAAACTAATTAACTATGATTATTACTAATTTCATGTTATCAGTGAGGGAATTTGACTCATAATAAACCACTTTCTCATTGGAGAAGCCGGGAACAGATACTAAAAAATCCGAGAAGGAGAAATAATTGTTCTATCTTTACGGATTCCATCACACACTCAATTTCTTTTTTGATAAGGCTGACAAGTTACCTAAAGAAAGTACCCTGAAGAAAAAAAAATGAAAAATATAACTGTGGTATTTCTATGTTTACCATTATTAATAATATTAGGAGATATGTAAATAATGGAAGTGAATATCATAGGAATGCAGTTAGAAGTTTGGACATATCTGTCTCTCAGTATGATAACATGGACGTAGATAAGCATGATTACTGAACTTACATTTTAAGAAAAACAAATTGCTAACAGCAGGTAAGTGAATTGTACATATATATATATATATATTCAGATGTATTACAGTTAACTCTTTTGGGTTCTAGTTACTAAGCCTTTTGCGCTACTGTCCACAGGGTGGATGTGGAGTACAAAATACACTAGCCACTCCGGCTACAAAATCAATCCAGAGAATGGATATGCAATGCATAGTAAAATAGCAGCTACCCTCTATAGGATGGTCATGGAGTACATAATAAACTAACTGCTTCTGTCCATACGGTGGATATGGGGTATACTATAAATTTGCCACCACATTCCACAGCATGGATTTCGTGTTAAAACGAACTAGTCACTACTATCAACAGGATGGATTTTGGGTGGACAATAAACTAGCAACTACCATCCACAGGATAGATATTGGATACACGGTAAATAAGCCACTATCGTTCAGAGGATGGATTTAGGATACACATCAAACTAGCTGCTGCCACAGTTAAATGGATAAATATGGAGTGCACAATAAACTAACCGCTACCATGGACAGGATGTATATGGGATGCACAATAACATTAACTTGTGCGAGCGTATGTGTGCGGGCGTTGCGGGGGTATGTGTGCGGGCGTTGCGGGCGTATGTGTGCGGGCGTTGCGGGCGTTGTGGGCGTTGCGGCGGTATTAGGAGAGAAAAAACTGCGAAATGGTTGCTCATTCTGCTGTGAACAATGTATACTTGATCCTTCGTATACTTTATGTGGAAAAAATATAAAACATTGGAAGTGCCAAGGACCTAGTTTAAACCCAGTGTTCTTGGGAATATTAAGCGTTGCCCTTCAAGGAAAGTGTTATTCAGTGTTGAACTTGTTTTACTGAGTAATGGTTGAAGATAATCTGGACTAATAGTGTAACTGCAGTGAAGGGAGTATAATAGTTCAGGAAAACAAATTGCTTAGCACTGCCCATCACTGGGAAAGATTATTTAATATAATTAAATGTGAAGTGAGTCAGGGAAAGCGGGTATTCATCCCCTCTCAACCGCCTTTGTGGGAGTTCAGAAAAATAACGATTCCAGTATACTACAGTGTTTCCTTGAAATACACAGTGTATAACCGTAATCATAAACACAATGTAGTGTAAATACGACGAATAAATAGGTAAGTGTAGCATTCCTTTTAGGTAACATCCCTCAACCAGCTGAGTGACGTAAGCAACCCTGGTTGACGGTGTCTCAATGTCCTCTCAACTCTCTCAGACACAGCAACATCTTGGGATACTGATGCAGGGAATTCTTCAAAGATTACCTAACCTACTGGCACGATCTACTTCCGCTAGTAGGGTTTATGCACAGTTGACTCCGGCTATCACTGATCCACCTCATCTCTCTGCAGTACACTAGCCACTTCTCCGCGAATATGCGAAGGTGTGTTCAGTCCATTAGTCAATACTGACGGTCTAAACACATTGACTCCAGGATAAGAGACTGATTACCTCAAATTCCTTATCTTCCACTGTTTCTCTCCAATGGACATAAGAAGTTATTGACTGGCGAAACGTTTCCGGAATAAAGATGCCCAAATGTTGCAAAAGTATCTAATTTATAAACTTGTCCGTTTTCTAAACCATTTATTCAAGTTCACTCAAAGGACTGAGTTACCGCATATAGTGAACGATCTGGGTATCGATATACAGTGAGAATGATCTGGTGAATATAAATTAAATATCAAAACCTTGCTAACAAATCACAGGGAGAGAGTATTAATATAAGTGGAGGAGAGTATTTACACTACAGTGTGGCATCACTAGTGGAGCGCACACAGATGCCAAATATATCCTAAGTAATAATGGTAGAATTACCAGGAGAGCGAAAAGTTGCCACAATAAAATGTCACATTAGTTGCATCTGTGACCTTTTACCAAATATCTAAAGTCAGTCACCAAGTAAGTCTTTCCACTGTTCTATGAAGCTGTACTTTGTGCAGTAAACTAGAGTTGAAGGAAATTATAAACCTGCGCATATAGTACCAAAATAATAATTTTCTATCTCGTACGCCTCCCAGCATAACCCACCCGGGGCACAGACCACCATAGGCCTCCTCGCCACCACATAAGACCACACTGAACAATGGTAGTTAGCCAGATAACTAACTCATAGAGCACAAACCATGAATTTGTACATTGTGTAAGAATCGGGAAATATATCCAAAATGGGCAAAAGAGAGAGAATATAACTTATACACAATGCCACCAGCTACCAACTCCGATGCCTCTTCACCACTCTGGACACCCCTCCACCCACCTCACCGTTCTTCCTCCTTCCCTCTCCACTGCTCTTCCATCTCACTCTCCCTTTCCATCTCCAGGAGCATCTAGCGGAACATTAGTTAACAGAACCAGCTACTAGGGAAATACATTCACATGTGTCGAGGGTGACACAGTGTTCAATGCTAAGGCACTTAAATTAACGAGACTGCTGATAGGATACTGACAGGATGGCATGTGGGAATACTTGTGGAACATGTGGAGATGTTCTGGGGTAAAAAAGCAAGGATTACTTGTGACCCAAGTTTTTTTAAACACTGTTTCTATCAATGACATTAATATCAAAAAGTGCTGGATCTGCAATAAGGAGATAGGGCTTTGGACAGAATTCAGGAAAGTACTAAATATTTAACAGGAAAACACAAGGCCTCTCATGGATAGTTTACCTGAGATATATAGAACATTGGAGGAAAAAAACAGTGACAGGAATAGGAAGCCATCAAACTCAAGTACTACTCCTTCAGAGCTGGAATGTGAAAGAGCCACAAATAATATTCAAAATGCCCATATTACCGCAGATGACTCGGAAATGAATATAGAGCCAATGAATATAAGTACATGTAACGAACATTACCCCACACAGTTTCTAGCCCTTGCACAGATTTGGCTACGGACCCTAATACAGACTCCAGTACACACACTACCACAGCCACCATTAGAGACTTGGCTACAGACTCACCCACACACACCCTTGCAGATATAGTAGGGCAAGATTCTGCTTCTGTGCATGATGTTAGTATAGTTCTAGTAACAACACAGAAGAGGACTCCTCGTGGAGTTAAATGCGATATTTGTGGCCTTCACAGAGACCCACACAAAAGGACACTTTGACAACGAAATATAGATAACAGGGTACAACTTTAGATGCGACAGAAAGAAAAGGCAAAATGGTGGGTCTGGTTGGCCTGTATGTCAAAGAGTCGCTCATTTACACAGAGATACTAAACACCACAAATTATATAGTTGAAGTTTTAGCAATAAAGACTGAGAACCAAAATCCTGGTCATTGTGGATGTATATAAGTCGTCATATGTAACTTCCCCACAAATCAAGTGTAGTTAGTAGAAACAGACTACTGTCTGGAAAATCTTCCAGCCCCGGCCCCAAATTTGTTGCTGCTTGGTGATTTCAGTTTCAGAAATACAAAATGGAAGATTGTGGCAAATAATGCTATAGCGGAAATAATCCTAGGTGGCAGATCAGAAAAAATTCTCATACACATGAACTACCGAATCTCTGTAGTAAATTCCCCCTAAGTCAGGAAATAGTGTAGTCAGAAAGACTGGGAAATACACTTGACCTTATCACGAATAATGATGACCTGGAACAAAATATAACAGTATCGAAGACGGTTAATTCAGATCACAACCTAGCAGAAGTTCAGACTTATATGCACAGGGATCCTGACAAAACAAAATGCAAAGAGTTACTAAGGTACCTTCACCAAATAAAACTTGAACGACAATAACATCAACTCGGATCAAATAAATCATGTCCTAAATGAAACATGCTGGGAAGATATATTAAATTATATGGATCCGAATCAACGTCCTGAAAGGACCAACTCTTTGCCGGCTGAAGTAAAGGAAAAAAACAAAGATGTAAACTGGAGAAAGACTTCCCTCTTCAAGTGAAAGCGAAGAATCACTGAGCTTCTCAAGGTGGCTAGACTATCTGAAATACGGAAGGAAACACTGACTAGGGAAGCAGAAAATATTGAACTTAAGTGATTCATAAAGGATCCAGGAGAGAAGGCAGCTAAATGCAATTAATGAAACTGAAAGAAATTCAAAATATTTCTTTTCATATGCCAAAATCAAGGCAAAATCCGACCTTTGCTTAAACAAGATGAAATTTAGGTAAAAGAACACAAGTACAACTAATGCGACATTTTACTGTGGCAACGTTTCGCTCTCAAGGAGCTTTATCAAGCCGGCTTAACAAAGCAGGTAATTCGGCAATTCTACCAACATTATTATAAGATGGGATTTACACAGATGACACCAATGAAATGACTGAGATACTTATGTCTTAATATCAATTATTCATAAACGAGACTCAAAGCTGCGTCAATGTGTGCCAGATTTCTGACATGACCCTAACTCCACTGGACTTCGAAAAAGTAACTTGCAACATTTACTTGCTCTCTGCCTCAGGCTCAGACTCATGAAGCTCCGTGTTTATCAAAAACTAGAAGAAATCCCTTTTCTGTGCCTTAAGTATGCTATGGAGTGGCAGCCTGGACATGGGAGTCATCCTACAATCCCTAAAGACAACGGATATGGCTCCACTCCACAAAGGTTGCAGTAAAGCAATAGCAAAGAATTATTGATCGATAGCACTAACGTCCCACATTATAAAAAGTCTTTGAAAGAATTCTAAGAAGCAAGATCGCCAACCACTTGGATTCCCAATGATTGCACAGCCCAGGGCAACATAGGCAAAGAGCAGGTCGTTCCTGCCTCTCTCAACTACGGAGTCACTATCACATGGTCTTGGATGCACTGGAGGACAACCAGAACACAGATATATTATACACAGACTTTGCAAAAGCCTTCGACAAATGCAATAATGGTGTAATCGCGCACAAAGTGCGTGCCAAAGGAGTAACTGGAAAAGTGGACTCATCTATTTTAAACTTTCTAATGAATAGAAAACAGAAGATAATGGTAAACAGGGTTAAGTCAGAAGCTGCCACAGTGAAAAGCTCTGTTCCACAAGGTACAGTACTCGCCCCATTCTTTTCCTCATCCTCATATCGGACACACAGAGATGTCTTCCTTTGCAAACTATAGTAGAATCTGCCTGACAGTGTCATACACTGAGGACATTGTAAATCTCCAAGTGGATATGAACCAAGTTTTCCAATGGACCACGGAAAACAATAAGATGTATATGAGGACACATTTCAGTTGCTCCTATATGGAAAACTTGAAGTCCCTTGACCTGTATTCTCTGGACCGCAGGCGAAGATATATCATAATCTACACCTGAAATATCCTAAGAAAGGCTGGTCCCAAATCTTCCCACAGAAATGATTCTCTAAGGAAGCAAAAAAAAAAAATCGGGATACTTTGCAACTTACCCCCAGTGAAAATCAGGGTGCCAAGAGTACACGGTAAGCGTCTTGGGCCCAAGAGTATTCAACAGCCTCCCGTCATACGTAATGGAATTGGATTAAGAAGACACAAGAGTAAACACTAGGACACATTTATGAGAAAACGTTTCGGTCCTGGGATTGTGATCACTTCTAACACACAGAGTTTAAAAATACCGGTATATATAGACTGAGAGTGAGGTGTGAGTGACACATAGTGACCTGAAATATGCAAGTGTTACTAATTTGAGAGGAAGTCAGGTAGACAATGAGGTTATGTATATTGGATTTTTCAGGTCACTGTGTCACTCTCACGCCACTCTCCGTCTATATATACTGTTATTTTTAAACTCTATGCTTTCTAATAAATAAGTCCTAGTGTTTGCTCACGTGTCTTTTTAAACCAATATGTCGGTATCAATTAACAAAGATCATACCATAAAGGGGATTACCAATAGATCTTTGGTTGTCTCCAAGGGGTAACTGGACAGATGCCAAAAGTCACTTCTCGATTTCCAGGTTGTGATTCGTACGTTGGATTCCGTACGACCAGCAGTAACAACCTGGCTAATCAGGCCCTGATCCACTGGAAGCCTTGGTTGAGGACCGGGCCGCCTGGGCGTTGATCTCTGGAACTGCCTTCAGGTATACCAGCTACCGCCGCCCACAGGCTAGTTATGAGGTTCACAACTTAGCCACTGCAATTCATAAGATTTACATGGGGTGTACAATAAACTAACCACAACTGTTCACAGGACAGGCATAGGGTGCCTCTACCGTCCACAGGACACATACAGGGTACACAATAAACTAGCCTCACCATCCACAAATAGACATGGGGGACTACAAATTAGCCACTGTCGTTAACAGGGTTTATATGGATGCACAATAAACCAGCCACTTTCGTCCACAGGATATACTAGATGCAAAGTAAGCTAGCCACTGCCATCCTCATGAAGGATATGGTGCGCATAATAAACTAGCCGCTACCTTTCACAGGATAGATATAGGGTTGACAATGAACTAGGTGCTACCATCAACAGTATATAGGGTGAACAATACACTGATTGCTTCCATCAACAATATGACTCACGAAATCGTAATGACACGATTGCAAACAAACCATAACACGGGTGGGGTTCGAACCCGCGATTTGAGACTCTCTGATTTCGGGTTCGAACCGCACCCATGGTATGGTTTATCAACAATATAGATATATGGAAAACCGTAAACTAGCAGTTTTGGTGTCAAACTCTAAATCAAATCATCACAAATGTATTGTTAAGCCAATGTTCACTTGGTAACCTTTCTAATAGTGAATTTATCCAACTTGAATTCATTGCCGCGAGATCTGTTTGCTTTTCCTGTATGAGTATTCACGTCGCTGTTTTTTCTGTTACTATTGTTGATGTTGGTTGTGCTGCTACTGTTAATGTTGTCGTTGCTCGTAAGACTTCATCTGATGGCCCTCCTGTTATTTTTGCTATTGGTGGCGCATCTGTTCGCACTTGTTTTTCCTTCTTTTTGGCACCGGTTGCTTTGGATGTTTCTGTTGTGGTATTTCTTAGTACTGTTATTTGTACTAATTTTGTTTCACCTATTAACACTGTTGGATCTGCTGCTGTATCTATTGTCACTTATATTACTGCTGTGGCATCAACTGTTGATGTTACTGTTACTAATAATGCTTTCCCTGTTGGTACTATACTGCTGTTTGATCTGTTAGCACTACTGCTACCTCTGCTCTTGTTACTGTTGTTGATAATGTTTCGCATGGTGTTGCTGCTTCTGCTACTGTTAGCACTGCTGTTTCATCTGTTAGCATTGATACTGCTTCAATTATTGTTGCTATTGATGATAATGCTTCAAATGTTGGCACTGATGCTACATCTGTTGGCGCTGTTGATGTTCCGCTCGATACAATCAGTCCTGCGGTAACTTGACTCGTGAGTTATCGTGATAAATGACCTACGTTTATTATTCACGAAACACGTTTTTACCGATGTTAAACTGGGTTATGTATACCTTTACGCGTTACCTGGAATATGTGTTGTGTGTTACTTTTTTCCTGGGATACATGTATTCCCATGTGTCGTGGAATACATGCGTGTGACAAGTGTGGGATGTGTTGAATAGGATATACTTGCGTAGGTAAAAAAAAAAAAAACTAACATCACAGTCACTAGGGACTTGGTTATTAAATAAGTTAACATATTAAGTCTACGGGCTCAGAAAAAAACTTTTGAAGAGTGTCGTGAGGGAGATGAAGATGACTAACGTAATTCCTATCTTCAAATTCTACAATCATATTGCTGTTCAATGATCCTGACTTTATTAGTAGGCAAATTATTATTATCAATATTAGTTGATATAATCTGAATCCACCTTAATGAGAATAATTTTATTAGTCATAAATTAACACGGATTCACAAAACGCCATTCTGGTTTGACAAGTGTACTGACCTTCAGTTAAGTATTTGAGGCGCTGGACCAAGATAAAGAATAAATAGTTTATTTTGATTTCAGTAAAACTTTTAGTAGATTTTCACATAGAAGACTTAAAGAAAGTGGCAGCACATGGTAATGAAGAAAAATTCTCTAGTACATAGAGATCTGGTTAACAAATAGGAAGAAGGGAGCTTACCTAACTGGGGTGAAATCAGAATGGAGACCAGACACAAGTAGCTTTCCTAAAGGATCAGTTTTGCGCCTTTTGATGATCATAGTTTACATTAATAACCTTGACGAGGTAAGTAAAAGAAAAATGAGTAGATTCGTTGGCAACGCAAAAACAGGCCAAGTAATAGTTTAAAAGGAGAATACCACTGAACTTCAGGAACATTTATGCAATCTAATGTCATAGTGTATAAAGTTGCAGATGAAGCTTCTAAACCTTGGGAATGAATGTTGCCCATCTGGCTTATGAATTAGGTAATGTAGATGAGTAGGACCTACGTTAATCACATGATTTATTTTTTATTAAGAGATGTTTCGCTTGCATAGTAGGCTTTATCAATATAATAAATAGGCATGAGGATGGAGTCATTTGTACAGCAGCCAGAGGAGAGGCGAAGCAGATGAAGGTATCGCATTAGTGATGACAGCCTCGGTAAGAAGTTTCGGAAGTGGAGAGATGCTGCAGTTGAAAATAGTCACGTGTGACCAAGATATTAACTGCTGCATTTCTCCACTTACTCAGCATCCCTGTGTGATCAAATCTTTAGCTGTAACATCTCTCCATTTCTGGAACTCCATTGCCACAATAATCTGTGGCCTCTCCTACTTTCATAAAATGGTCCCACTCACATGTGACGAAGTTTTCATCTGCTACACCTTTCTTCTGAATCCAGTTCCCATCCTCATGACTATGTTATAGACTTACAAAGCCAGCTGTGCAGACAAAATGTCCCTCAACAAAGATAACCAGAGGTTGCTTGTGTCTTCACATCTTGTAGCATTATACTACTGATCTAATTATTGTCTATATAAAGCTTTATCATAAAGATTAAGAAAAAGACTTGGTAGTCTTTTTTCGCAGAAATCTTATGCCACAATAACTGTTTCTAAATGTGCATAATAATACTAAAAGACTGCTTAAATATATATATAAAAGTATAAGTATTCTATACATCATTAGTAAGATCTCGTTTGAATTATGCACCTCAGTTCTGGTTTTCTTACTACAAAATGGATATAAATGCAATGGAATATTTACAGAGGAGGATGACAAAATTATTAATCTGTATAAGGAATCTTTTATGCGGAGAATGAGTGAATCCGTGCCTGTTAAATACAAGCGAAAGACAGGCATAAAGGATATGTAAATAGGGCACTGAGAAAATCCTACTAAGAAAAAACGAAAGGAGTAGGAAGGCAGTAAACGGTGACAGCTAGATGAAAATGGATTCGAATGCATACACTTAGAATGGGTATGAGAAAATGCAGGTTATAAAATTAATATTAAATATTACACACGCGATAGACAGAAACACTGACGAACATCTCATATGTTGGAAAAAGTTTAAAATGATAGTTATTTCAAAAAGCTGGCAGTTATAAGGAAATGGTTACCAACAGTGAAAGTGGCAGCCGCTTTAAGTGGCAAGTGGTTCACAATTCAGGAAGAAGGAAGATAAAGAAGGTTAATAGTGAAGATGTGAAGGTAGGAAATCGATTCTCTGTTCTCCAGGACGAGTGTACTTCAGTGGTCAGTGAGGTTAAAGGTACCACTGACTCCCCTGCTAATCAAGGTAAGAATATTCTGATTGTGGGAGACTCTCAGGTAAGATATATGGACCGTGCCTTTTGTAACAGAGACAGGAAGGTCAGACAGAGGGTGTGCCTCCCAGGAGCTGGTATTGGTGACATAGTCAGCAGGTTGGATAATATTATGTCAGGTAATGGGAACAAGCCTATTATCTGTCTTAGTGCTGGTGGTAATGACATTGGGAAGGGCAGAAGACAGGAGCTACTAGATAAGTATAGGTCAGCCATAGAAGTCGTTAGGTCTAAGGGAGGTATCCCAATCATATGTAGCATTTTGCCTAGAAAGGGAGTGGGCAATGAATGGATGTCTAGGGCAATTGGTATAAATTGCTGGATAGACAGGTACTGCAAGGAACTTGCAATTCCATTCATTGATAACTGGGACAAATTCTATGGCAAACGTGATATGTATGCAAGGGATGGGGTTCATCTCTCTGGGGCTGGAGTGGTTGCATTAGCCAATTCGATTGAGGGGTCATTCGAGTCTTGTCTATGACTTTAAACTGATAGATTATAGAGGTATGGGTGTTTGTGGGAAACAATCAGGCTGTGGTATTAGGCCTGGAAACAGCAGATATTTCCAGGATACCCCAGGGTTATGTTTAAAAGATAAGATTCAAAATAAAGTTGTTTTAAAATGCAAAACAATTGATCAACAAACAAAGAGAGATAGTAGAGGGCAACGAGTGACTAGCTCCCTTGAGGTTTACTATACAAATAGTAGGAGTCTAAGAAATAAGATAGATGAGCTAAGATTACTTGCAAGTGCAGGTAATATAGATATTATTGCTATAACAGAGACCTGGTTCAACCTGAAAGATAGAGAAATGCCTTCCGAGTGCAACATTCAGGGTTACAAACTATTCCACACTGATAGGGTCAACAGGAAGGGTGGTGGAGTGGCGATGTATGTCAGAGATAATTTAAATTGTTGTGTTAGACAAGATATAAGATTAGAAACAGCTGACACAGAATCTGTTTGGCTACAGTTTCTCGAGGGTCGTGAAAAATTAATTTTGGGTGTGATTTACAGACCCCCAAGCCTGGATAGGGAGCGCAGTAAGCTGCTATGGGACGAAATTCATAAGGCGTCTAGATATGAAAATGTTGTGTTAATGGGAAATGGAGATTTTAACTTTAGACAAATTGATTGGAACAATGTGTCAGGTAATCTTGAGTCTAGTGACTTTCTTGATACGGTTCAGGATTGTTTTTAAAACAGTTTGTGACAGAACCAACTAGAGGTAGCAACTTGCTTGATTTGGTTCTTGCTAACAAAGAATCACTAATTAATAATCTTGAGGTTAATGAAGAGCTTGGGAAAGCGATCACAAATCACTTAGTTTTAATATATCATGGAATTACCCAGGTAACTGCAATCAAGTGTCTGTTCCAGACTTTCGTGTAGCCGACTTCATGGGGCTGAGAAATTACCTAGGTTGGCTAATTGGGATGACCTGACTATGGGTCAGGTAGGTGGTTTTGTTGCCAATATGACGTTTTCCAGAGCGTAGTTGTAGCTGCCCAGACAACTTTTTGTTCCAAGTAGGGAAATTAGATCTAACAAAAATGATCCTAAATTGATGAACAATAGATTAAAACATCTCATTGGTCGAAAGAGGCATATATAGGCGTATCAAAAGAGGGGATGGACAGATAAGAAATCAATATTTTCAATTAGAGAGAGAAATAAAAAAAAGGAATAAGAAAAGCAAAAAGGGATTATGAGGCTAAGGTCACAAGGATTTGAAGACTAACCCAAAAGGGTTCTTAATAAATAGGTATTACATTTGTCCTTTTCCACTTGTCTGGCACTATGCCAGTTTGTAGTGATATATTGAAAAGATTTGCCAAAGGTTTGCTAAGTTCCTCTTTACATTCCTTTAAAACTTTTGGTTTTAATTTCTCTATTTGTCTGAGGACCATGTCACTCGTTACCCCAATCGAGCATAGTCTATTATCTTCCTGTTCTACATAATTTATTATTTCTGGAATTCCGCTAGTATCTTCCTGAGTAAAAACTGAGGGGAAGTAAGTATTGAAAATTTCACACATATCCTTATCACTGTCCGAGATCTGTCCATAGTTACTCTTAAGTGGGCCTATCTTGTCCGTAATCTTACTTCTGTATACCTGAAGTGAGGGTGTAGAGGAATGTTTCGAGTTTGGCCCATTTTTCAGTAGTGCTGACAAACTTGACAGTCTTGTCTTGGAGTCGTTGGCGAAGTTCAGTTGCAAACATTGTGCAGTTAAACTTGGGAGTGGTGTAGAACTTGGCCCCATCCAGTACAATGGGAGTGTCAGTGGAGAGTGGTGTAGCAGCAGAGGCTTGAGGTGGCGTGGACAGTGCTTGGTTCTTGGCAGTAGCAGTTGGAGGCTTCTCATTGGTGGGAGGTAGCTGTGTCTTGACTGTCAAGGAGGCAGCTGATTGGTTCTCGGTAGTGGTGGTGATGCGAGGTGGAGGTGAACTTTTTATTAGTGGAGACTGGTGTAGAGCACGTGTCATCTTCAAGCAGCAATCCTTGCAAGTCATCTGGTGCAGTGAAGCTGACGTCTTTTGGAATTATCTTTAAAATCTCAGCTGAAGGAGAACTACCTGGTGGTGGTGGTGAAGGAGGACTTGTTGGGAAGTTGAATGTTGGCATATTGTTGAGAGCAAGAAGTTCGTTTATCGATGTGTTGAAGGATCCTGGTTGAGCTGCGTTGTTCATGTGAGCAAACATCATGCAGTAATAAATCTTCGTGGAGATGTCGTCAGGCAGAGGCGAGGTGGGTGGTGGTGGTGGTGGTGGTGGTGGTGGTGGTGGTGGTGGTGGTGGTGGTGGTGGTGGTGGTGGTGGTACTGGTGGTGGTGGTGGTGGTGGTGGTGGTGGTACTGGTACTGGTGGTGGTGGTGGTGGTGGTGGTGATGGTACTGGTTGTGGTGGAGGCTGTTGAGTGGCTTGCAGGATCTTGGTGGTAGTAGACTGGAGTTTGGTTATTGCAGCATAAGTTGGAGAGTTGCCTGGTGTTTTCTTAAGGTCTTCCTTTAATTTCTTAGAAAGGATCTCCTTTCGAACAGGACATTAGGCTGCCAGAGTATGATGATCACTCTTACAGTTGATGCAGGTAGCAGCAGTAGTGGAGGTGCAGGTAGCAGCAGTAGTGGAGGTGCAGGAACGAAAGTCGTGACCTTCAGACCCAGAGGTGGAACATATCTTCTTGTTCTTCACGTGACAATCGTTGGTAGAATGACTGTAGGAAAAACATGTCCAGCAGGGTGAAATTTGCTTGAATCATTCAGGTTCAAGTTGACCAGGGTTGATGTTGTAGTAGGAGACAGCTAGACCATCAGAGAGAGCTCTGGCAGCCATGTTTACGTCGATAAACGTGATTTTCAGCATTGATGAAGCATTGGGGATCTTGATTACTTCTTCTACTTCAGCCCAGTCGTTGAGATCTTCAATTGATTGCTTGATGTCGTCGGTAGTCATGGAGGTGATGAGTTTATCAAGTCGCTTCATAAACACAGATCGTTTTGCTCGCATAAATGGTGATGTTGAGAGAGCAAAGCCTCGATCATCAAGGGTCTTGATAGCAGGTGGTGAGAGGACTTTTTCTGCTTCCTCATCATTGATGAATGTGACAAGGAAGGCTTCGTGAAGTGTGGTAATTCCTGAGAGTTTCAACTGCAAACTGCTTTTAAGGTCAGTTGCAAGGGCAAGCTTGGAAGACTGTCACATGCAGCATTCTCCACCTGACAATATCCTATATATATTCATGTTACTCATTTTCCAGGTAGATCTGTCTGTGACTCGATAAAGCCCACTGCGTGGGCGAAACGTTGTCAATATGTGTTTATTTTTCCATTGTGTCGGTATTTTATACCATTTATTTCCACCCACACAAGAAGCATCAACCTCAATTATTAATGGATGCTCTCCCGTAAAATTAGTCAACAAAGCTGAACACACTAATTGTTTTTTAATCCTTTGAACAGCTTCCTCTTCCACTGAAGACCACTCAAATGTAGCCCCCTTTTTTAACAAATCATACAGTGGTGCCAAAATTAAAGAAAAGTTCTTAATACACTTACAATAATATGTCACCATCCCCACAAAGGACTGAACTTCCCCTACAGATGTAGGTGAAGGTAAATTCACAAGAGCCTCCACCTTCCGAGAAGAAGGTTTAATACCTTCCCCTGAAATTTCATACCCCAGATATTCAATAGATCTGGTTTTCAACACTGACTTATTCTTATTCAGTACTACATTATTCTCCTGTAAAATACTCAACACCTGATGGAGTCTAACATCATGCTCAGCTTCTGTGGCACCACATATTATGATATCTAAATAGGATGCTACCCCATCCAGTTTAACAAACAATTGGGAAATAAATTTCTGGAAAATACCAGGAGATGAGGAAATTTCAAATGGTAATCTCTTATATTTAAAAAGTCCCCTGTGGGTATTAATTACTAAAAGTTGATGGCTCCTCTCATCTACAGGTATCTGTAAATAAGCATCCTTTAAATCAAATTTTGTAAATATTTTACCTTTACCCACTACAGACAAAAATTCCTCAATCCTGGGTAAAGGATATCTTTCACAATGAATTCGTTGATTTACATATTTCAAATCCCCACAAATTCTCATAGACTTAGAGTCAGCCTTCAGTACTGGTACAATAGGTACAGACCATTCACTATGCAATATAGGCTCAATAATGCCTTTCTGCACTAATTTTTCTAATTCTTCCTCAATCATCTCTGTGAAAAAATGGTACTGGCCTTGCTTTCACAAACTTAGGGACAGCATCACTTTTCACATGAATTTTTGCCATGATGCTGGAGATAGGTTTACTAGAATCTTCCCTAAAATTATCTTTCTTCAGCACTGTCTAGTTTGTTAATTTTGGTAGATTCATTCAATCCAGAAAGGTAAATCCCTACCTTTTTCATGAGGTCTTTCCCACACAAGTTACTATTATTGGATTTCACTACATAAAACACTTGTGACAACTCTAATTTATTATATCTTACCGGCAAAACCACCTGTCCCAGAAGGTTTATTTTCCAATTATCATATGCAGTTACCCTCCTAGAACATGGTTCAATGTGCCCCTTTACTGCCTCTACCCAATCTTTGGATAAAGTCGAGATGGACGCCCCACTGTCAATCTCAAAAGGTACTGTTTGATTGTTAATGATAAACCCATATTTCTCTGCCTTCATGGAAAACACTCTATCTGTTAAAACTGCTAAACTATCACCGCCATCCACCACCTTAACTGACTTTGTTCTAGGATATCTCGGTGACTGCTGTGTCCTTGCTGTCCTGTTTTTGTCAATACTCAATTTTGATACAGCCTTAGGAGACACTTTTGAAGATTTCTCACTACACACTCTTCTCAAGTGGCCTTTCTTATGACACTTATTACAGAAAAAGTCTTTAAACCTACAAGTACTACTACTGTGCTGGAACCCACAATGTTTACATTTCACAGCATTAATCACTTGTACCACAGGAGCAGAGTTCCGATCTGTAACAAATGCCTGTTCCAAGTTCAAAAGTTTGTTCCAAGTTCAAAAGTTTGAAAGCCAACGCTTTCAAATCTGTATATAATTCATGCAAGGACTCACCCTGTCGTTTCTTCCTCTGCTGAAAAGCCAACAAACTGCGGTGGTAGGCTGGTTTCACTGCATAATAACTTTTCAGTGCCACAAACAAATCGTCGTAACTATTCGTGTGTGGTAAATCTGGAGCACACACATTACCTAAAACACTGTAAGTTTCTGATCCCAGGGACACTAGCAAGAAATTCCTCTTGTTATCTTGCTCTTTAATTCCTAAGTGAGCGAAATTGGCTTCCAACAAGCTTAGCCATAGCTCCAAAGAAATCTTACATGGGTCAAAAGGCTCCAACCTTCCTTGTGATGCTGCCATGCTGCCACTTGTTGCTGCTGTATCACCGTTCTGCTGCAATGTCCTCGGCTGGCAATATCCCTACTACTTCAGACCACATTGGCCCACTATCCTTGGCTCTTATGATCCCATCCTCGTAGCACTGTAGTGGTTGTAGGTTATTTAAAGACCGAGAAACAATAACAAATACTCTCTATGGCTGCTCCATAACAACAACAACAATAACGAAACAATTATAAATGACTGAACCAAACATAGTATTCAATCCTCCTACTGCTCCCAACCCCTTACACTTTTGAAATTGAATACGTCACTAGGAAGAAATTCAAGTCTCTTGTGAATGGCTCTCCTACTCATCTGACATTAGACATCACTACTTCTCCCACCTCCAAGACCCAGTAATCAACACATCACTGTGTGTGTGACTGCCTTCTCGACCTTTCCTGCTTGCTCTGCCGCCCTGCCGCCCTCCCCGCTCCAGTGAGCCAGTACTACCTTCCACCACCCCGCTGAGTCATCACTTGCAGTACGTCAGTACCACTTGCTCCACAGTGGTTGGGCCACTGATCTTTCCTACCCTTCCTCCTCCACCATCCCATCCTTTTCCAGAATTTCCATCCTTCCCCATCCATCTTCCTTCCTCATCTCGTCGATTCTTCGGCCATATCAAGATCAAGAAGCAGAGGTGGTGGTGCGAGGCGGAGGTGAACTCTCATTGGTGGAGACTGGTGTAGAGCACGTGTCATCTTCAATCAGCAATTCTTGTAAGTCATCTGTTGCAGCAAAGCTGACGACTTTTGGAATTATCTTTAAAATCTCAGCTGAAGGAGAACTTGTTGGGAAGTTGAATGCTGGCATGTTGTTGAGGGCAAGAAGTTCGTTTATCGATGTGTTGAAGGATCCTGGTTGAGCTGCGTTGGTCATGTGAGCAAACATCATGTAGTAGTAAATTTTCGTGGAGATGTCGTCAGGAAGAGTAGAGGTGGGTGGTACTGGTGGTGGTGGCGGCTTTTGAGTGGCTTGCAGGATCTTGGTAGTAGTCTGCCAGAGTATGATGATCACTTTTACAGTTGATGCAGGTAGGACCAGTAGTGGAGGTGCAGGTAGGAGCAGCAGTGGAGGTGCAGGAACGAAAGTCGTGACCTTCTTTTGCATGCAAAGAGTATGTAACCTTTATTCGGAGCATGTTAAACACACCCACATAGGCTCCCCTCCAACCAGTGAACCATCGTTAAGGGTTTGGCGATGGGGCCCCATCATCAAATCAACGACTCGGTTCAGCCAATTAAAATGCGAGTTTAACAATGACAAAGGTGACGTGGATACCACTCGCAGTTTGTCATTGGAATTTCCTGCATAGAGCTGGTTGTGGAAAAGTTGTCTGTCTTTTGGCTGCTGTTTAGCCTAGACAACCGTGGCGTGCACTAAATACTACGCTTTCTGTATATAGTGTACATATGTGTAAAGGCTTTTTCTATTTAATTGGTGAAGGAAAAGACAAAAGTCTGATATTAATCTAACTGCTTGGTGAAGGAAATACAATTCTAAAGCATCTTCTACTGTGTTTCTTTGCTCCAAGCTCCTTTTTACACTCAGGATAACAGGCCATTGAACCTGAGGTTGTAATATGGGTAGCCTGTCCTGGAGCTGAATTGGAGACTTAGAGCAGGAGTTGAGCCTAGAGTTGAAGTTCGACCAGGAGTTAGTCTTGTATTTAGCTAGCTTGCTATCTGGCATTGCTTACACAAATTTTGTGTCATCTTTGCATTCGGTTCACTATGGTCAGCCTGCTATTGTGAGTATCTGCAATTTGGTTTATTGTGTGTCAGCCTTGCTATTGTGTGTGCATATTGGCTTTGCTATTGCGAATCAGCTTTCGTATAAGTAACCTGCAGTCGTACCGTGCATAGCGTTACAGCGTGTTAAGTTGAGGGTTAATGCCACCTATTCGAGTCAGACGGTTAGTGTCTGAGTTCACTCTACAAAAGTGACCCAAACTCTCTCTACAGCATTGTTGGCATATCGCTCGTTCTATTTGTGTTGAATACCAGCGTACCCTTACTGCTGCGCAGCTGTGTGATATTATAAGGAGTAAACTGCAAACTGAAACTATGGCATATCAGTGTCAGGTTTCTCCCTCTACAGGAGCTGTTAACCGTAGGTCACCATTAAGGTTTCTACAAAATGGGAGAGACAAAACTCCTGAGCAAAACCAGCAAGGCACAGGTGTGGGGTTATCGACAGATGAATCTGGTTCATTGGCACTTGAACTAGCCAGACTCACTCTTGAACAAACTAGAGAACAGCGTGCATTTGCTAAGGAGGAGTTTGGTAGAGAGGAGAGGAGGCAATTCCATCAGATTGTAGATGACTTCAATTTGCAAAGGGCAGTACAGTTTGTTCCTCGTTTTGTTGAAGCAGAGCCTGAACAGTTTTTCGAAGCATTTGAAAACCAGGCTCGAACTTTAGGGTGGCCTGAGGTTCATTGGGTGTCACTGGTGCATACTGCGTTGTTTGGTAAGGCACAAGAATTTACTTCCATCCTGGGAAATGAAGACTTTGTTAACTATCGCATTGTAAAAACCACTGTTCTTGGGGCTTATCAATGTATTCCTGCCAAGTATAGGAAAGAATTCAAACTCGGCAGAAGGCAGTTGGGTCAGTCTTACGTTGACTTTGTGAGACAGCAGACCAGGGCTTTTACAAAGTGGTACAAGGCAAGTGGTGTCGTTGATTTTGAAAATTTGAAGCAGCTCATCTTGGTGGACAACCTGCTGGAGTCTGTTAGTCCAGAGGTTCGAGTCTTTCTGCAAGATCATAACTTGCCTACGGCATTGGAAGCAGCCAGGTTGGCTGATACTTTTGAAACTAACCGCTCCTTGTCCGAGCGGTCTTATCTCTTACCTCAACAGCCTGGTGTGAGCAGAGATCGTCAAAGAAAAGTTCCTGAGTGGAGAAATAAAGGTCAAGATGAAGGTGAATCTCGTCAGCAATCAACTAAATCACCTGGTGAGCAGCGTTACTTCACTCCTGGTCAAACGGGTGAGCGACATCAAACTACTCAACATGGTGATTCGAAGCCGCAGTATCCAGAGTGGCGTAAGCTACAAAATCAACGAGGTGCCAAAGTTAAAGCTGAGATGGTATGTTACAACTTTGGCAGGGCCTGGCCACATAAGACCCAATTGTCCAAGTAAACCCCAACCATTAGGGAAAATTTATAATATCCCTAATGACATGTCCCAGGAAGAAGTAGAGAAGGGGATGGCCCCCTATTATAGCACTTGTCATATAGCTCTTTAGGAACATTCAGAGAAAAAGGAAGTTAGAACCTTTAGGGATACTGGAGCATATTGCTCACTTATAAGAGAGGGAGTACTTCCCCTTTCTGAACAAACCTCTTTGCAGTCCTCAGTTCTGTTAGAAGCTTTTGGAGGAGCAGTATTTTCTGTCCCTTTACATCAAATCTATGTGCAGAGTAAATACTACACTGGGTATTTGACTGTTGGTGTCTCAGAGGGATTTTCTATTAAGGATGCAATGCTATTACTGGGTAATAACATTGAGTCTACTAAATGTATAGAACCCATAATGATTAATTCTTCCCCGATGTTGGCCATAACTCGGGCACAATCCAAAGTGATGTCTGATGAGAATGTTAACTCGTCCTTGGACGACTCTGATCTCGGACTAACCAATTTGTTTTGCGAGGAAAACTGGCCAGAGCCTCGTAAATTTAATGAACAGCCCCAGATCAAGCCTTCCTATTCCAGGGTTGCAGGATTGCCAGATGTCTCTGTTTCCATGCCTGAGGGACTGTCCTTTCGGGAGGAACAACGGAAAGACTCCTCACTAAACTCTGCTTTTGAGGCAGCTATGGATAAATCCACTTCGGGTCACCCGGTCAAATATCTCTTAAAAAATAATTACTTAGTCTGCATTGAAACTGGTAAGGAGGTGGAGGGAAAACAGCAAACAGATTTGTGGTTCCCAGAAAGTTTAGGTCTCAGATACTAAATATAGCCCATAATTATTCTTTAGGAGGCCATTTGGGAATTACCAAAACTCAATACCGAATAACAAAAGAATTCTTTTGGTTAAAGTTAAGGCAAGATGTAAAGAATCATATTCGCTGTTGTCCAGAATGTCAGCAGGTAGGGAAACCTGGACACCCCATTAAACCTGCACCTCTCCATCCCATTCCTGTTAATGGAGACCCTTTTTCAGAATTAATAATAGATTGTGTAGGTCCACTATCTAAAGCTAAGTCTGGAAATCAATACTTATTCACAATCATGGATAGAGTAACTAGATATCCAGAGATATCCAGATATCAACTAAAGCAATCCTTAAAGCTTTAACTAAGTTTATCGCTTGCTTTGGAATTCCTAAAACTATTCAAAGTGATCAAGGTACTAACTTCACTGCCAAACCATTTAGGGAAGCATTAACTAGGCTAGGAATATTTAATAATAATAATAATAATAAGATAATAATATTTTTATTTCGATGCATGTTACAAGTGTACATTGTTATTGGTAGTTACAAATATAAAACTGTAATGCAAGAAGAGCCACTGGCATGCAATGGCATTAGGGGCAGTTTATTCTAAAGACTTATTCACTAAGTACTTAATGCTAGAGAAATTGATTGAGTTTATTCTAGTTCTGTATTATTCCAAATTACAATATGATTATACATACTATTAAAAGACAATACAAGAGAAATTGGTTGAGTTTAATCTAGTTGTATATTTTATTTCAAGTTACAATATGTTGATGCTATACTAGTATAATAACAATACTAGAAAAATTTATTGAGTTTCTTATAGTTATATATTTTATTTCAAATAACCTATCATAACCTATCCACTGCCTATCATCCTCAGTCCCAAGGCGCCTTGGAAAGATTTCATCAGACATTAAAAACAATGATGAGAACATTCTGCATGCATTTTCCTACAGACTGGGATGAATCACTTCCTCTGTTGCTATTCGCAATGAGAGAAACTGTGCAAGAGTCTACAGGGTACAGTCCTTTGGAGCTGATATTTGGGCACAATGTACGAGGTCCTCTACGTGTGCTCAAAGAAGGATGGATGGGAGAAGACTTCTCCACAACCCTCTACAACTATTCTTCAAGGTTGCAGGTAGCACGTCAGTTGGCTAAGGCTAACTTGAAGGCAGCTCAGAATACAATGAAACAGTGGTATGACAGAAACTCAAAATTTCGCTCCTTCCATCCATGAGATAAGGTGTCAGTACGCTGAGGTCAGTGGTCACGTGTGGTCATACCTGTCCTAAGCTGTCTGGGAATTAGCGTGGGGTGATACCGAGCACATGGCTCACTGCAGTGTTTTAGAATCTCAGGTTGAAGTGTTGAAGAAGGAGGTTCTACTACTTCAGGAGGAAAATAGGAGGCTGAAGCTTCGCCTAGATGGGTGTGGGAGTGAGTGTGAGATGGTTGGAGCTGG
>WNWK01009509.1:0-25000 GCA_009830355.1 Cherax destructor
GTCCTTGAACTCGTTCTCAACTCTCGCTAGTCGTTCCAGCTCCCACGACAACTGTCAGACACGTGCTATATGTTCATTATTCAATATTACAGGCAATAATGCAGGTGGTTTTTATGGTAAAGACACAATTATTATGATTGTTATATAATCATTAATATATCATATGCAAGTGATGTCATCTATTTAATAGGTTAGTCATCCATAGTTAAACCATGGAATGGGTAGGGGTTTGAACTCATGGCGAGTGAGTTGTGAAACTCCAGGCCAGTGTGTAAGCCACTGGGCCAGGTGGCTACCCATATAGCCAGCTGGCGGTAATAGGGAAACGCTAAAGCCGTAGGAGGAACGGTGCCTGAGGAATGGAGATGCTGGGCATGTTTCTTTACACCTGATGTCCTTTGTTCACCTGGCAGTAAATAGGTACCTGGGTGTTAGTCCACTGTTGTAGGTAGCATCCTTATTTCTATTTTAATCAGGAGAAAAGTGCTGACACCACAGTGGTGTCAGGTTCGATCCACGGTAAAGGAGAATGTCATAATCCTTGGAACAAGAGCCCCTCACCAGCATCAATGCAATCTCGAAAAAAACACTGCACCATGAAATTAGCTGGGGTGAGAAAACAGCTTTTAGCCTGACATTCAAATGATAAACAGGTGAATTAAGTTTAGAATACAAAGCAGAAGAATGCCAGCGGCAGGAGACTCACCCTGAAAGCAGCGAGGATTGGATCCTCCGAGGTGAGGGAGATCCAGGCAGGGGATGCCAGGGCACGGTATGTGTGGATACGACGCATGGAGTAGCGCAGAGAGTCTGCGTGGAACCCTTCAGTACACGGCCGACAACAACATGACAGTGGGTGGGGCTTGTCGATGTACGCACCTGCAACACAAGACAGTTACCAGTAGATCGTCGACACGAAGTGGCTAGTTTATTGTGCACCTCATAGGCATCCCCTGGACCATAGTGGCTAGTTTATTGTACACCCAGAAGCCCTCCCCGTCGACGATAGTGGCTAGTTTATTGTACACCCAGGAGCCATCCATGTCGACGATAGTGGCTAGTTTATTGTACACCCAGGAGCCATCCCTGTTGACGATAGTGGTTAGTTTATTGTACACCCAGGAGCCATCTACGTCGACGATAGTGGTTAGTTTATTGTACACCCAGGAGCCATCCCCGTTGACGATAGTGGCTAGTTTATTGTACACCCAGAAGCCATCCACGTCGACGATAGTGGCTAGTTTATTGTACACCCAGGAGCCATCCCCGTTGACGATAGTGGCTAGTTTATTGTACACCCAGAAGCCATCCCCGTTGACGATAGTGGTTAGTTTATTGTACACCCAGGAGCCATCCCCGTTGACGACAGTGGCTAGTTTATTGTACACCCAGGAGCCATCCCTGTCGACGATAGTGGCTAGTTTATTGTACACCCAGAAGCCCTCCCCGTTGACGATAGTGGCTAGTTTATTGTACACCCAGGAGCCATCCCCGTCGACGATAGTGGCTAGTTTATTGTACACCCAGAAGCCATCCCTGTTGACGATAGTGGCTAGTTTATTGTACACCCAGAAGCCCTCCCCGTTGACGATAGTGGCTAGTTTATTGTACACCCAGGAGCCATCCCCGTCGACGATAGTGGCTAGTTTATTGTACACCCAGAAGCCATCCCCGTTGACGATAGTGGTTAGTTTATTGTACACCCAGGAGCCATCCCCGTCGACGATAGTGGCTAGTTTATTGTACACCCAGGAGCCATCCCCGTCGACGATAGTGGCTAGTTTATTATACACCCAGGAGCCAACCCCGTCGACGATAGTGGCTAGTTTATTGTACACCCAGGAGCCATCCCCGTCGACGATAGTGGCTAGTTTATTATACACCCAGGAGCCAACCCCGTCGACGATAGTGGCTAGTTTATTGTACACCCAGGAGCCATCCCCGTCGACGATAGTGGCTAGTTTATTGTACACCCAGGAGCCAACCCGTCGACGATAGTGGCTGTTTATTGTACACCCAGGAGCCATCCCCGTCGACGATAGTGGCTAGTTTATTATCACCCAGGAGCCACCCGTCGACGATAGTGGCTAGTTTATTGTACACCAGGAGCCATCCCCGTCGACGATAGTGGCTAGTTTATTGTACACCGGAGCCATCCCGTCGACGATAGTGGCTAGTTTATTATACACCCAGGAGCCAACCCCGTCGACGATAGTGGCTAGTTTATTGTACACCCAGGAGCCATCCCCGTCGACGATAGTGGCTAGTTTATTATACACCCAGGAGCCAACCCCGTCGACGATAGTGGCTGTTATTGTACACCCAGGAGCCATCCCGTCGACGATAGTGGCTAGTTTATTATCACCAGGAGCCAACCCGTCGACGATAGTGGCTAGTTTATTGTACCCAGGAGCCAACCAGGTCGACGATAGTGGCTGTTATTATACACCCAGGAGCCAACCCCGTCGACGATAGTGGCTAGTTTATTGTACACCCAGGAGCCATCCCCATTGACGACAGTGGCTAGTTTATTATACACCCAGGAGCCAACCCCGTCGACAATAGTGGCTAGTTTATTGTACACCCAGGAGCCATCCCCGTCGACAGTAGTAGCTAATGCACCTCGTAGCCATCCCCTGGACGATACATGGAGAGGGTTTCGGGGGTCAACGTCCCCGTGGCTCGGTCTGAGACCAGGCCTCATGGTGGATCAGGGTCAGATCAACCAGGCTGTTACTGCTGGCCACACGCAAACTGACGTACGAACCACAGCCCGGTTGGTCAGGTACTGACTTTAGGTGCCTGTCCAGTTTACCTGGAGAGAGTTCCAGGGGTCAACGCCCCTGCGGCCCGGTCTGTGACCAGGCTTCATGTTGGATCAGGGCCTGATCAACCAGGCTGTTACTGCTGGTCGCACGCAGTCCAACGTACGAACCACAGCCTGGCTGGTCAGGTACCGACAGCTAGGGGTTTATTGGTAATCCCCCTTATGTATGCTGGGAGGCAGCTGAACAGTCTTGGGCCCCTGACACTTATTGTGTTGTCTCTCAACGTGCTAATGGCACCCCTGCTTTTCATTGGGGGGATGTTACATCGCCTGCAGAGTCTTTTGCTTTCGTAGAGAGTGATTCTCGTGTGCAAGTTTGGTACTAATCCCTCGAGAATTTTCCACGTGTATATAATAATGTATCTCTCCCGCCTGCGTTCTAGGGAGTACAGGTTTAGGAACTTCAAGTGTTCCCAGTAATTGAGGTGGTTTATCGCAGTTTTGCGTGCCGTGAAGGTTCTCTGCACATTTTCTAGGTCAGTAATTTCACCTGCCTTGAAAGGTGCAGTTAGTGTGCAGCAATATTCCAGCCTAGATAGAACAAGCGACCTGAAAAGTGTCAACATGGGCTTGGCATCCCTGGTTTTGAAGGTTCTCATTATCCATCCTGTCATTTTTCTAGCAGATGCGATTGCTACAGTGTTATGGTCCTTGAAGGTGAGATCCTCTGACATGATCACTCCCAGGTCTTTGACATTAGTTTTTCGCTCTATTGTGTGGTTGGAATTTGTTTTATACTCCGATGAGATTTTAATTTCCTCACGTTTTCCCTATCGGAGTATAATGGAAATTTCTCATCACTGAACTTCATATTGTTTTCTGCAGCCCATGCCTTAAAGACAGCCAGGGGTCTATTGGTAATCCCTCTTATGTATGCTGGGAGGCAGTTGAACAGTCTTGGGCCTCATACACTTAGAGTGTTGTCTCTCAATGTACTCGTGGCGCCCCTGCTTTTCATCGGGGGAATGTTGCATCTCCTACCGAGTCTTTTGCTTTAATAGGGAGCGATTTTCATGTGCAGGTTTGGTACTAATCCCTACAGGACCTTCCAAGTGTATATTATCATATATATATCTCGCCTGCATTCCAGTGAATACAGATCAAAGACCTTCAACCATTCCCAGTAATTTAGATGCCTTATCATACTTATGTGTGCCGTGAAAGTTCTTTGTACGCTCTCCAGGTCTGCAATAGGCCAATATCAACCTTGCCTTTACTATCCAAAATCTTCGAGAAACTCATACACAAGAGATTATACTCCTTCGTAACAACACAAAGATTCCTCAACTTCTGTCAGTTTGGCTTCAGGAGAAATAAAAGCAAATGACGCAATTATAAAAATGCTAGACCTACTATACACATCTCCAGCCTTGAAGGGGGCCGTTAGTGTACAGCAGTATTCCAGCCTAGAGAGGACAAGCGATTTGAAGAGACTCATCATGGGCTTGGCATCCCTAGTTTTGAAGGTTCTCATTATCCATCCTATCATTTTCCTAGCAGATGAGGTAGATACATTGTTGTGGTCTTTGAAGGCGAGATCCTCTTGACATTATCACTCCCAGGTCCTTCACATTTCTTTTTCACTCTTTTGTATACCCTGATACATTTTTATTTTCCTAAAGTTTTCCATATCTGAGTAGTTGAAATTTCTCCTCATTGAACTTCATATTGTTTTGAGTGGCCCCTTTGAAGATTTGGTTGATGTCCGCTTGGAGTCTTGCTGTGTCTTCGATGGAGGTCACTGCCATAGCAATCCGGGTGTCATCCACAAAGGAAGACACGGAGCTATGGCTTACATCTCTGTCTGTGTCAGAAATGAGGATGAGGAATAGAATGGGAGCGAGTACTGTGCCTTGTGGAACAGAGCTTTTCACCGTGGCTGCCTCAGACTTTACTCTGTTTACTATTACTCTTTGTGTTCTGTTTGCCAGGAAGTTATAGATCCATCTACCAACTTTTCCTGTTATTCCTTTATCAAGCATTTTGTGTGCTATTACACCATGGTCACACTTGTCGAAAGCTTTTGCAAAGTCTGTGTATACTACATCTGTATTTTGTTTATCCTCAACAGCATCCAGGACCTTGTCATAGTGGTCTAGTAGCTGGGACAGGTAGGAGCGACCTGCTCTAAACCCGTGTTGCCCTGGGTTGTGTAATTGATGGGTATCTAGGTGGTTGGCGATCTTGCTTCTTAGAACCCTCTCAAAGATTTTTACGATATGGAATGTTAGTGCTATCGGTCTGTAGTTCTTTGAAATTGCTTTACTGCCGCCTTTGTGGAGTGGGGCTATGTCTGTTGTTTTTAGTGTGTGTGTGTGTGTGATGACCCATGTGTCCATGCTCCCTCTCCATAGAATGCTGAAGGCATGCGATAGGGGTTTCTTGCAATTCATGATGAACATGAAGTTCCATGAGTCTGGGCCTGGTTCAGAGTGCATGGGCATGTCATTTATTGCCTTTTCAAAGTCTTGTGGAGTTAGGATAACATCCAAGATTTTTGAGATGACCAAATTTTGAGTTTCGTTCATAAATAATTCATTTGGATTGTTGACCCTTAGTTTGGGCAGCGACTCTCTGAACACCAAGTCGTATTGGGACTTTAGTATCTCACTCATTTCTTGGCTGTCATCTGTGTATGTCCCATCCTGCCAAAGCAGGGGCCCAATACTGGATATTGGTTTTCCCTTAGATTTGGCATAAGAGATGAAGTTTTTTTTTCAATTTCCTTTATGGCTTTTAGTTTTTCCTGTGATTCTTGTCTCTTGTAAGATTCCTTCAGCTTAAGTTCAATATTTGCAATTTCATTGACCAGTGCCTCCCTTTGTATTTCAAATATATTGGCCCCTCTCAGCAGCTCTGTGACTCTTCGCCTTCGTCTGTATAGGGAGCATCTCTCTCTTTCTACTTACATCTTCTCTTTCTTTTTCTTAATGGAATGTGTCTTTAGCAGATCTCAAGAACCACAGTTCATTTTTTCTAGGCAGATGTTCGGATCCGTGTTGTTTAGGATATCTTCCCAGCTTGTTTCATTTAGGACATGGTTGACTTGATCCCATTGTATGTTTTTGTTATTAAAATTGAATTTTGTGAAGAGACCTGCATGACTGATCACATTTTGCTGGTCAGGAGCCTTGTGCATACATGTCTGTACCTCTATTATGTTGTGATCTGAGTGTATTGTCTTTGATACGGTTATATTACGTATCAGATCGTTGTTAGTGAAGATGAGGTCCAGCGTATTTTCTAGCAGCTAGATTATTGTTCACTCCGTATGCATCATCTGAACAATGGCAGCTAGTTTATTGTTCACTCCGTATCCATCACCTTGACAATACCGGCTACTTGCGCACACTACCCATTCATAACTGAACAGATATTCACAAATACACGCAGATTCACAACCTCCCAACTATGCACAACCGTTCGCCTACACAGTAGGCTTCTTCATTCGAGTACAGAAAATAGGCAGGAGCAATAGAGATGTGAAGACGATGTAATCAGTCCATCACCGTTGAACAAGCGACAATGTGGAGACTTATATACTGTCTGCAGGAGAGGTGTAGAGTAGTAGAAGACTGTAATCACTTTCTTCTACTACTCTACATCTCTCCTGCCGACAGTATATAAGTCTCCACACTGTCGATTGTTCTTCACATTGTTTCAGACTATGAAACAATTCTCCTCCAGGCTGAGGGACTGACCACCTCAAATCTTCGACTTCAAAGGTGGACTGATTACATCGTCTTCACATATCTACTGCTCCTGCTTACTTTCTGTACTCGACTGAAGAAGCCTACTGTGTAGACGAAACATTTCGGAATAAAGATGCCTAGCTGTTGCCTATGTGTCTTGCCAACCTGTTGGTATTATATACCATTTTGATGTTCACAATGAGACACTTGTTCGAGATTTTGGAATCTTTAATGAGGAAACGTTTCACCAGCCAGTGGCTTCTTCAGTCCGCTACAGAGAATAACAGTGGAAGACGAGGAGGAGTTCGAGGTAATCAGTCCCTCAGCCTGGAATCAATGTGCTAACTTCTAATTCCATCAATCTTGAGAAATGTGCAGCATATGTGCGGAGAAGTGGCTTATATACTGCAGTCAGGTGAGTAGAAACAGGACTGATGAAGCCACTGCCTGGAGAAACGTTTCCCCAATAAAGATTCCCACATGTTGCATAAGTGTCTCATTTAGATTACTGATGACACATGTGACCCACACATGTGACACATGTGAGCCACAGGAGACATAATTGTGTCATCGCACTGTATTTCATATTTTAATTTTTCCAACATTATTAGGCAAATACCGAAATATTTGCATTTAGCCGACTTTATTATTGAGTAAATGCCTAAATATTTCCATTTATTGGAATTCACAGTAACACGAACGCGCAATAATTTTTACCCTCATTCGTTGTGAAATAAATACAGTAGTTTTTGTAATCACATCTATGGGATATTCCTCTAAATAAAACTTTTATCCGGATTTGTCACGTTTGACAGTGACATTTGACTGAAATAATAATTACTGACAAATTGTGGACAATTTACTAACGGTGTTGACAAGCTATCAGGTATTGTTTATACTGAGGGCGCAGCTGATGTTGATCGGTGGGGTTATATATATATATATATATATATATATATATATATATATATATATATATATATATATATATATATATATATATATATATATATACGTATATATAAGATATGGGTTCCACCTCTTGCATAGTATATGGAGTCCCTTAGCCTCGGAGAAATAAATGAAATTTCTTCTAGAAAGAGTCTAGAGACTTTCTAGATTACAGTACGTAATGTGACCAGAGGTCACCACCACCACTACAAGCATCACGTAACGTGACCAGAGGTCACCACCACCACTACAAGCATCACGTAACGTGACCAGAGGTCACAACCATCACACCACCACTACAAACATCTAACCATACAATACATTGCTTGTAATGTCAATCACAACACAAAGGAGGGCAAAGAAAATTTTCTCTTCTTGCAAAAACTGAATTTCATTTCACTTTCATAATACATTTTCAATTACGCTTAAGTATCTCTATGGCTTTTGGTGAAATAACACATTCCAGTCTCATTGTTATCAAAATGGAAAATGGAAAAATATGGACAATTACACTGGATGAGTTTTACACTGGCATGCATTCACTGGTGTGTGTGTGTGTGTGTGTGTGTGTATGTGTGGGTGTGGGTGTGTGGGTGTGTGTGTACTCACCTATTTGTGGTTGCAGGTGTCGATTCATAGCTCCTGGCCCCGCCTCTTCACTGATTGCTACTAGGTCCTCTCTCTCCCTGCTCCATGAGCTTTATCAAACCTCGTCTTAAAACTATGTATGGTTCCTGCCTCCACTAAGTCACTTTCTAGGCTATTCCACTTCCTGACAACTCTATGACTGAAGAAATACTTCCTAACATCCCTTTGACTCATAGGAGTCTTCAACTTCCAATTGTGACCCCTTGTTTCTGTGTCCCCTCTCTGGAACATCTTGTCTCTGTCCACCTTATCTATTCCTCGCAGTATTTTATATGTCGTTATCATGTCTCTCCTAACCCTCCTATCCTCTAGTGTCGGCAGGCCGATTTCCCTTAACCTTTCTTCGTAGGACAATCCCCTTAACTCTGGGACTAGTCTTGTTGCAAACCTTTGCACTTTCTCTAATTTCTTGACGTGCTTGACCAGGTGTTGGTTCCAAACTGGTGCTGCATACTCCAGTATGGGCCTGACGTATATGGTGTACAGAGTCTTCAACGATTCCTTAGTGAGGTATTGGAACGCTATTCTTAGGTTTGCCAGCCGCCCGTATGCTGCAGCAGTTATCTGATTAATGTGTGCCTCAGGAGATGTGCTCGGTATTATACTCACCCCAAGATCTTTTTCCTTGAGTGAGGTTTGCAGTCTTTGGCCTCCTAGACTATACTCTGTCTGCGGTCTTCTTTGCCCTTTCCCGATCTTCATGACTTTACATTTGGACCAGGCTTGTAGCCTGTCCAGGTCTCTTTGTAGTCCTGCCTGATCCTCGACTGATTCAATTCTTCTCATTAACTTCACATCATCTGCAAACAGGGACACTTCTGAGTCTATCCCTTCCGTTATGTCATTCACATATACCAAAAACAGTACAGGTCCTATGACTGACCCTTGTGGAACCCCACTCGTCACAGGTGCTAACTCTGACACCTCGTCACGTACCATGACTCGTTGTTGCCTCCCTGTCAGATATTCTCTGATCCATTGCAGTGCCTTTCCTGTTACGTGTGCCTGATCCTCTAGCTTTTGCATTACCCTCTTGTGAGGAACTGTGTCGAACGCCTTCTTGCAGTCCAAGATCTTTTTCCTTGAGTGAGGTTTGCAGTCTTTGGCCTCCTAGACTATACTCTGTCTGCGGTCTTCTTTGCCCTTTCCCGATCTTCATGACTTTACATTTGGACCAGGCTTGTAGCCTGTCCAGGTCTCTTTGTAGTCCTGCCTGATCCTCGACTGATTCAATTCTTCTCATTAACTTCACATCATCTGCAAACAGGGACACTTCTGAGTCTATCCCTTCCGTTATGTCATTCACATATACCAAAAACAGTACAGGTCCTAGGACTGACCCTTGTGGAACCCCACTCGTCACAGGTGCTAACTCTGACACCTCGTCACGTACCATGACTCGTTGTTGCCTCCCTGTCAGATATTCTCTGATCCATTGCAGTGCCTTTCCTGTTACGTGTGCCTGATCCTCTAGCTTTTGCATTACCCTCTTGTGAGGAACTGTGTCGAACGCCTTCTTACAGTCCAAGAAAATGCAGTCTATCCACCCTTCTCGCTCGTGTCTTACTTCTGTTACCTTGTCATAAAACTCCAGTAGGTTTGTGATACAGGATTTTCCTTCCCTGAAACCGTGCTGGTTGTCGTTTATAAGCTTGTGTCTTTCTAGGTGCTCCACCACTCTCCTCCTGATGATCTTCTCCATGACTTTGCATACTATACATGTCAGTGACACAGGTCTGTAGTTTAATGCCTCATGTCTGTCTCCTTTCTTAAAAATTGGGACTACATTTGCCATCTTCCACGCCTCAGGTAGTTGCCCAGTTTCAATGGATGTGTTGAAGATTTTTGTTAGTGGCACACACAACATCTCTGCTCCCTCTCTAAGGACCCACGGAAAAATGTTGTCAGGTCCCACCGCTTTTGAGGTATCGAGTTCACATAGCAGCTTCTTCACCTCCTCCTCGGTTGTGTATATTTCATCCAGCACTTGTTGGTATACCTCCCTATTCTGAATTCCTGGAGTCCTTCCTGTCTCCTCTGTAAAGACTTCTTTAAATCTCATGTTGAGCTCCTCACATACCTCTTGGTCATTTCTTGTGATCTCTCCACCTTCCTTCCTCAGCCTGATTACCTGGTCCTTGACTGTTGTTTTCCTCCTGATGTGGCTATACAACAGCTTCGGGTCAGACTTGACTTTTGATGCTATATCATTTTCGTATTGTCGCTGAGCCTCCCTTCTTACCTGTGCATATTCGTTTCTGGCTCTTCGGCTAATCTCTTTATTTTCCTGCGTCCTTTGTCTTCTGTACTTTTTCCATTCTCTAGTGCACTTAATTTTTGCCTCCCTACACCTTTGGGTGAACCAAGGACTCGTTCTGGTCTTCCCATTACTTCAGTTTCCCTTGGGGACAAACCTCTCCTCTGCCTCTTTGCATTTGGTTCTCACATATTCCATCATTTCTTTTACTGGTTTTCCTGCCAATTCTCTCTCCCACATAACGTCTTGTAGGAAGTTCCTCATGCCTGTGTAGTCCCTCCTTTTGTAGTTTCGTTTCTCCCTTCCTATTCCTGCTCCCCTCTCCACTTGTAGCTCAACTATATAATCAAAACACAGAACCAAATGATCACTAGCTCCAAGGGGCCTTTCATACATGATATCCTCGATGTTCGAACTACTCAAGGTGAATACTAGGTCAAGTCTTGCTGGATCATCCTCACCTCTCTCTCTGGTAGTGTCTCTAACATGTTGATGCATGAGGTTTTCCAGTACCACATCCATCATCTTGGCTCTCCATGATTCAGGACCCCCGTGGGGCTCCAGGTTTTCCCAATCAATCTCCTTGTGATTAAAATCACCTATAACTAGTAACTTTGCTCTCCCCATGTGGGCTCTTCTGGCCACCTCAGCTAGTGTGTCTACCATTGCTCTGTTGCTCTCGTTGTATTCTTCTCTTGGCCTCCTGCAGTTCTGTGGCGGGTTGTACATTACAGAAATTACCACCTTATGGCCCTCAGACTGGATTGTTCCTACTATGTAGTCCCTTTCGCCCATTCCATCAATGTGTGTGTGTGTGTGTGTGTGTGCGCGCGTGCATGCCACCATCTTTATTGTCACCATTACCATTATCGTCACCTTCACCCCCCCCCGGGTCACACTCACACTTACCTCGGGAGAGGAAGAGTTGAAGAATCTCAAACTGGTTACAGTGGGCAGCCAGGATGATGGGAGAGATGTTAGGGTCGAAGTCGCTGCTCTCTTCCCCGTCAGCACGGACCTGCGACACAGGGAGTCGGGTCAACACAGGGAGTCGGGTCAACACAGGGAGTGCAGTGTCACCTCACACGAAAAATGATTTAACTAAAACTAAAATGATGTATAATTTACAAGAAACTGCAGTGACTTTTGTAAAGGATGTTATTCTGGCTATTAAACCCCAACTGAATCTACTAAACCTTAAAGAGGCTTGGTAGATTTAGTTGGGAATTGACAGCAAAAAAAAAAAAAAGTTCACATGCACAAAGTTTTTTTGCAGACCAAGAAAAATTAAACATATAATTCTTTTAACTTTTTGATTCCAGATATGTATAGTGGAGGTATTTGATGGTTATTACCTAAGTTATGATGTTCCAAAGTTTTGTGTATTCATATGCTCTTGCGCTACCCTCCACAGGATGGATATGAGGTGCACACTAAACTAGCCACTTTGGTGGCAAAAGCTAAATCCAAAGGAAATGCTTATTGCTTTGTGATCTCTACATGACGTAGATATAACTGTTGACCTCTAGGTCACACAGAGCTAAGATTTACAGACGTGAGCTCAGAGTATACACACAAAATTGAGTGCTGAAGTTTAGAAGGTACTAGGCCCTTAATAGAGAGTGTGGGAGCAAAAGAAATTGGCAGTTAAAAACAAGAGGGAAAATGTCAGATGAGGAGGTGAGTACTGGGGAGAAGATAATATTTTGAGGCGCTGATAAATGTTAATAAAGAAAGGGAGGCAGACATTTTATGTATTCGGCAGGTAGGAATAGCATCTTATGGTTGACTTGTTCTGGAGTTCCCAGACTTATAGCTGACTTATAGCTCCACTTAAGACAATTCAGGATCACGTCATGAACTGTAATGGTATGCTTTCCACCCCATTAGTTAGTATTATTATTATTATTATAATCAAAAGAAGCGCTAAACCACAAGGGTCACCCCTTTAGTTGATAAATTGACGATGGTATATAAGAAATTATCGATTTGATATTAAAATTGTCAATGAATGGAACAATGTGACAGGTAGGGTCTTTGAAGCTAAAACTGTGTAGCCTTAAAAAAAAAAAATGCACTGGACAAGCACCTAAAGTCAGTACCTGACCAGCCGGGCTGTGACTCGTACGTAGGTTTGCGTGCGGCCAACAGTAACAGCCTGGTTGATCAGGCCCTGATCCACCATGAGGTCTGGTCACTGGGGCGTTGACCCCCCGGAACCCTCTCCAGGTATACTCTAGGTATACCATACAGCAGTGCACTTATGTGAGAGATGTGGTTCGTATACTGACCTTGACCCAGTCATTGGCCAGCATCTCTGGAGTGATGCTGGGGTGATTGATGAGCATCTCCACGATCTTGTAGACGCCCTCGGTGATGGCATATAACAGAGCATCACCTGCAGTGCAGACAATTAAAGCTGCGTTAAAGGCCTAGCCAAATATTGTTTATAGTTTACTTATTTGTATTAAAGAGTGATGACAAAGCTTTCTTAGACCAAGTGATAGGCAATAATTACCGGTCTATAAATATGAGGTCTTTATAGTGTGAAAGTGTTTGTGTTGCAAGTGGTTTAGAAAACTGACAACTTGAAGAATGAGACACTTGTGCAACATTTGGGAATCTTTATTGAAGAAACGTTTCTCAGCCAGTGGCTTCAGTCCAATACAGAGAAGAACTGAAGACGCCACTAGCTGGCGAAACGTTTCCTCAATAAAGGTTCCCAAATTTTGCACAAGTATCTCACTGTAAAAGTATTTAATCGCATTGGCTTATAGATCGAAATTGTAATGGTTTCCGATCCCATTCTGAGAGAGATACAATTCCTCAGAGTACAGGCTATGGTATTTCCACATGTTCTTGATGGTTTTCGACTCCGTTAACGGTTACGCACAATCCTTTAAAAAAATAATTAAGGCATTTAGATATCTGAGGAAAAACTATCACCTTTAGACGTGTACTTATATATATATATATATATATATATATATATATATATATATATATATATATATATATATATATATATATATATATATATATATATATATATATATATATATATATATATATATATATATTGGTTTTAACAAAAATAATAATGAAATTATGTAATCAATTATTGCCTATATTCAAAGCTTATTTATTATTATTATTATTGTTAATATTATTTTCAGTATTTATAATTTTTGACAGAGAATTAATACATTAATCTAAAGAATATTTAATTTTAAAGGCAGACAACATTCCCATGGTTAAAAACATTGTAATGTAACTTTGTTTGACACTTTAACTAAAAACTAAGAAAACACAAAACTGCTTTACAACATATTTACAGGACTATTAAAACTAGTTTATTTGATAATTATATATACAAGTGTTATTTAGAGATCTGAGCTACGTAATTTTTTTTTCAGTTTTTGGAATGACACAAAATGCATTAATGTAGAATGGGGACTGAAAAAAATTATCTAATGCACGTAAACTTTATATACATACTTTTTTTTTCCTGGGTTGTATGTTTGTATAATGCAATAAGATCACAGTAAACAGGTGATATCACAATATGCAGAACAATCACAGTTCCCTGATCATGTGAGAAATCACGAAAGTGCTTGGAAGTTCACTGTTCTTTTCACGGTCGTTGTTCTGTATATTTCTATAACATATTTTCGGTACTTTATGTATGGTAAACATTCATTTTATGTGGTGGAGGCAGCTGCGGTACTCACATACGATGGTGTCCCCACCTCTAAGTTTTGATGTTGATGATGTCGATGTTGATGTCGATGTTATGTTGATGTTGATCGTCGGGTCAAAACATTTCTTCTCACTTCGTTTCGATGTTGAAAGGACACATGTGCAATTAATGCGGCATTTTATTGTGACAACGTTTCGCTCTCTAGGAACTCTTAGAGAGCGAAACGTTGCCACAATAAAATGTCAGCATTAGTTGCACATGTGTCCTTGTACCTAATATATTGTCAGTAATTCTACCAACATTATTACAAGTGTGTAGATAAATTAGATACATGTGTAACACTTGGGTGTCCGTATTGTGGAAACGTTTCTCCACACAGTGGCTTCATCAGTCCAGTATGAAGATGAATGGTGAAGAATAGAAGTAGTTTGGAGGTAATCAGTCCCTCAGCCTGGAGTCGATGTAATTAGTCCATCAATCTTATCAAGATTGAGGGACTGATTACCTCAACTCCTGATCGTCACCATTTTTCTTTGTATAGGACTGATGAAGTCACTGTGTGGCGAAACATTCCACAATATTCTCAAGTGTTGCACATGTTTCTAATTTATTATTATTACAAATAGTGACCTCACGGGTTTTGAAAAAGTTCACGTAGCTGAGTGACGCGTGCACGGAGCTTGGAGGTCACTCCATACGGCAGGGTACCAGAGCTGGAAACCTTCACTTCCTCTACTACCGTAGTTCAGACACCGGACTACCCACCTACAGGAGTGTGAGGTGTAGCCGCATAACACGCAGTCTACCCGTTGGTGGACAAGATTTAATGTTCAGATCAAAACATCATTCACCCAACTCTTAATCCTTCAGACTAAATTCCGCTTTTATCGAGAAGCCGCATGCCCTCATTTCTGTACTCCAAAACCCAATGGCTCCGTTGCCTGGTGGCTAAAGCTCTCTCTTCACACGGCGATCGTCCGGGTTCGATTCCCGGCGAGGGTAGGAACACTAGGCGTGTTTCCCTACACCGGTTGTCTATGTTCACCCATCAGTAAAATGGGTACCTGGGTGTTAGTCGACTGGTGTGGGTTGCATCCTGGGACAAAACTGACCTAATTTGCCAGAAATGCTCTGCATAACAAGGTGCGTTCTATATAGTAGTATGTCATTGATGTCAGCTATGGTCTTTATACCTTGTACATGTACTTGTAGAAATAAAGATATTATTATTATTATTATTATTAATGTGTCATATTGCCTTGATTGTGACTAAGATACTTGGTGGGTAACTTGCTCTCTACAGCCACGCCCCTGTAAAAAAAAAAAAGGGAGGTGGGCAAGACCCGTAGGGAGTAAGCGTGTGGGCAAGACCACTCGCCAGGATTACCAGATTTCGCTTCACAATCTGGCAGACGTTGTGTCGAGCAATCACGCTAAAGGTATCTTCTAACTGCTGCTTCGATTGCTTGCGTGATATGGCGTACCGTTACGTGCACACGATGAAGTATCTCCAGAACTCACACTATGGATGGCAACCTGTGTGTAGACATCCTCTAAAGCTGGCAACCTGTGTGTAGGTATCCTCCAAACCTGTTAACCTGTGTGTAGACATCCTATAAAGCTGGCCACCTGTGTGTAGACATCCTCCAAAGCTGGCAACCTGTGTGTAGGCATCCTCCAAACCTGGTAACCTGTGTGTAGACATCCTCCAAAGGTGGCAACCTGTGTGTAGGTATCCTCCAAACCTGGTAACCTGTGTGTAGACATCCTATAAAGCTGGCCACCTGTGTGTAGACATCCTCCAAAGCTGGCAACCTGTGTGTAGGCATCCTCCAAACCTGGTAACCTGTGTGTAGACATCCTCCAAAGGTGGCAACCTGTGTGTAGGCATCCTCCAAACCTGTTAACCTGTGTGTAGACATCCTATAAAGCTGGCAACCTGTGTGTAGGCATCCTCCAAAGCTGGCAACCTGTGTGTAGGCATCCTCCAAACCTGGTAACCTGTGTGTAGACATCATCCAAACCTGGTAACCTGTGTGTAGGCATCCTCCAAACCTGGTAACCTGTGTGTAGGCATCCTCCAAACCTGGCAGCTTGTGTGATGGCTTCCTCCAGATCCCCGGAAACAAGATATTACCGTCCATTAAATAACTTTAGGCACTCTACCACCAGACTATTTAAAGTCAAATGTCACAAACCAACAGTTGGAAAGTGGGTCGTGCCAGAGAGCGTTGATGACCTCACCAACTTATCCTGTGGGAGGTGATTACGTTCTTTTACCACTCTACACCTGTCCTTCCGACGACAGTATATAAGTCTCGAAGCTGTCGCTTGGTCTCCGCATTGTTTCAGAGTATGGAACACAACTCTTCTCCAAGCTGAGGGACTGACCACCTCAAATCTTCGACTTCGTCTTCACATCTCTACTGCTCCTGCCTACTTTCTGTACTCGACTGAAGAAGCCGACTGTGTAGGCGAAACGTTTCGGATTAAAGATGCCTAACTGTTGCCTATGTGTCTTGCCAACCTGTTGGTATTATATACCATTTTGATGTTCACCCAGAGAGCGATGTTGACCTTACCAACCTATCCTGTGGGCGGTGGTCACTCCATATCCATACTGTGGACTATTGTCACCTCACACATCCTGTGGGAAGTAAGTACTCCATATCCATCCTGCAGGAGGCAAGAACTCCATATTCATCCTGCAGGAAGTAAGTATTCCATATCCATCCAGCGGGAGGCAAGAACTCCATATCCATCCTGCGGGAAGTACTCCATATCCATCCTGCGGGAGGCAAGAACTCCATATCCATCCTGCGGGAAGTACTCCATATCCATCCTGCGGGAGGCAAGCACTCCATATCCATCATGTGAGAGGCAAGCACTCCATATCACCCGGAAGCTCATATCCATCCTGTGGGAGGCAAGCACTCCATATCCATCCTGTGGGAGGCAAGCACTCCATATCCATCCTGTGGAGCAAGCACTCTATCATCCGGGAGGTAAGCCCCATATCCATCCTGTGAGCAAGCACTCCATATCCATCCTGCGGGAGGCAAGCACTTCATATCCATCCTGCGGGAGGCAAGCACTCCATATCCATCCTGCGGGAGGCAAGCACTCCATATCCATCCTATGAGTGATGGTTGGCAAACACATTCTGTGAGCAGTTACTTCCGCCCGACATTCCATGAAAGGTGAAAATTACAGTATCGATAAACTGTGTTTGACAATAGATTCAGTCTCAAAATAAACAAATGAAAAACAACAATTGCGACTCTATAAAACAAGGTAATAATTCCAGGGACTGTACCTTGAAGTTGTGTTGACCTTGAAGTTGCGTTGGCCTTGAAGTTGTGTTGACCTTGAAGTTGCGTTGACCTTGAAGTTGTGTTGACCGAGCAAGTTGCAGAAATAATGAGGTATACACAAATAACCCACTCATAGGAGAGAGGAGCTTCCGACGACGTTTCGGTCCAACTTGGACCATTTACAAAGTCACACTAATTATTTGTGTATTCCAGTCACGATATTGTGCCTTTTTTTTGTTATTAATAATGAGGTAGTTACACAATTAGTCAACTCATTGACATGAACATTACATTGAAACATATTTAATATGTTAGATATGCTAGGAGCACTCTGGTGCAAGGGATCTATTCCAAAATCATATTTAATATGCTAGGAGCACTCTGGTGCAAGGGATCTATTCCAAAATCATATTTAATAGGCAGGTTGTGTTCCCACTGTGTAACTCTCATATAGAATAGGGTAGTCGCACATCGATGATGTATCCAGTTTTGCTTAAAAAAAAAGAACTGACATCAACAACACTCAGCCCTCCTCTTCTAGCCAACATCCGTCAATGGATGCCTGTATTACCGCCCCCTTCCCCATCACAACCACCAACACTCACCCATTATAACTACCGCCTCCACTAGCTTCATCAAAGGCCCTTCAATTTTCTCTCAAACTTGTTTTTTCGACAGTGGACTAAACTTTGAAAGAGACGAGGCGAATGTTGGTGCTGTTATGCTGTGTTTTGTTTACCATAAACACGAGAACGTCTGGGAGAGTACAAATAGGACGCGCGTCAGTTTGGCACTCAGCAGACGGAGGGTCAAGCCTCCGCCACGTCTTGCGCTCAATGACCCACATAGGATTAGAGCTTAACATGAATTAAACGACAAATAACCATCAACACGAGCTGGCTTTAAAATGTTTAACTGTCAGTTAAACGGACATTAAACGCGTTTTAGCTACTCCAGCGCATGTTAAACGTAAGAATCACTTCAAGGAGCTGTAAATTGTACGCTTGGTCTTGATTCTGACCAAGGGTCCTTGATCTAAGTGCTGTTCTTCCCTTTCCTTATATTAAAACTGATTACCTCTCATTGCCCAGGCACTGTACGACTCTTACGGGTCTAACGCTTCTGTGTGATATATAATACCAGACAACTTAAGCACTATGATGTGATGTAGCAGCAAATTTCTTCCCACATATGGGCAGTGTTGGAGAGAGACAGCGTTGGTGGAAATGCTGGAGGGAGGCAGTGTTGGGGTAATGATGGAGGGAGGCAGTGTTGGGGCAAATGATGGAGGGAGGCAGTGTTGGGGCAAGTGCTGAAGGGAGGCAGTGTTGGATGCAATGGAGGGGAGAGGCAGTGTAGGAGGGAAACAATGTTGGAAGGTAGTGTTGGAGGGAAACAATGTTGGAGGGAGGCAGTGTTGAAGTGATGGAGTGTTCGTGGGAGCCAGTGGTGGAGGAGGAAAGAGACTCACCAGACACACGAAGAGACGTAAACATAAGCAGTACTGAGTGAAGAAGTGTTGCCTCAAGAGGAGAGAGAGAGAGAGAGAGAGAGAGAGAGAGAGAGAGAGAGAGAGAGAGAGAGAGAGGAGAGAGAGAGAGAGAGAGAGAGAGAGAGAGAGAGAGAGAGAGAGAGAGAGAGAGAGAGAGAGAGAGAGAGAGAGAGGAGAGAGAGAGAGAGGAGAGAGGAGAGAGAGAGAGAGAAGAGAGAGAGAGAGAGAGAGAGAGAGAGAGGCAGAGGAGAGAGAGAGAGAGGAGGAGAGAGAGAGAGAGAGAGAGAGAGAGAGAGAGAGAGCTTAGAAAGTTTCACTTGTTATCACCAAAATGCATTTTTTTTTCATCTGTTCGCATTAAAACCTCTTCCGTGTTTGCCGCTGCAACACCGACCCTTGCAAGCCTCTCGCAATACGCCTGCAATCACTCACGAAAGCAGCATTGCAGTTTTTTTTTTGACTCGGTTCCGTGTCATCCTTTAAATTCGTTATTTTTGTTATTACTTCAAGATCATTTATGTAAAATTTGTCGACACGTTTCGCCTGCCGAGCAGGTGAAACGTTTCGACAGTAAAAATACCCAGCTGATGCACGTGTCTTGTTCACTTAATTTTGAGTCTTGTATACTATTGTTATAACGTAAATATTGAAAAGAATTGGGTCAAGGATCGATCATTGTGTAAACTGTGTCGCGTTCCCCCACTCACACCTCTCTGTTCAGTACCTGTGTTCCCCCACTCACACCTCTCTGTTCAGTACCTGTGTTCCCCCACTCACACCTCTCTGTTCAGTACCACTGTGTTCCCCCACTCACACCTCTCTGTTCAGTACCTGTGTTCCCCCACTCACACCTCTCTGTTCAGTACCTGTGTTCCCCCACTCACACCTCTCTGTTCAGTACCTGTGTTCCCCCACTCACACCTCTCTGTTCAGTACCTGTGTTCCCCCACTCACACCTCTCTGTTCAGTACCCCTGTGTTCCCCCACTCACACCTCTCTGTTCAGTACCTGTGTTCCCCCACTCACACCTCTCTGTTCAGTACCTGTGTTCCCCACTCACACCTCTCTGTTCAGTACCTGTGTTCCCCCACTCACACCTCTCTGTTCAGTACCACTGTGTTCCCCCACTCACACCTCTCTGTTCAGTACCACAGTGTTCCCCCACTCACACCTCTCTGTTCAGTACCTGTGTTTCCCCACTCACACCTCTCTGTTCAGTACCACTGTGTTCCCCCACTCACACCTCTCTGTTCAGTACCACTGTGTTCCCCCACTCACACCTCTCTGTTCAGTACCACTGTGTTCCCCCACTCACACCTCTCTGTTCAGTACCACTGTGTTCCCCCACTCACACTTCTCTGTTCAGTACCACTGTGTTCCCCCACTCACACTTCTCTGTTCAGTACCACTGTGTTCCCTCACTCACACTTCTCTGTTCAGTACCACTGTGTTCCCCCAATCACACCTCTCTGTTCAGTACCACTGTGTTCCCCCACTCACACCTCTCTGTTCAGTACCACTATGTTCCCCCACTCACACCTCTCTGTTCAGTACCACTGTGTTCCCCCACTCACACTTCTCTGTTCAGTACCACTGTGTTCCCCCACTCACACTTCTCTGTTCAGTACCACTGTGTTCTCCCACTCCCACTTCTCTGTTAAGTACCACTAACTGTGTTCGTCCACTCAGACACTTCTCCACTCAGAACCACTCGCTGTGTTCGTCCACTCAGACACTTCTCCACTCTGAACCACTCGCTGTGTTCGTCCACTCAGACACTTCTCCACTCAGAACCACTCCCTGTGTTCGTCCACTCAAACACTTCTCCACTCTGAACCACTCGCTGTGTTCGTCCACTCAGACACTTCTCCACTCAGAACCACTCGCTGTGTTCGTCCACTCAAACACTTCTCCACTCTGAACCACTCGCTGTGTTCGTCCACTCAGACACTTCTCCACTCTGAACCACTCCCTGTGTTCGTCCACTCAGACACTTCTCCACTCAGAACCACTCGCTGTGTTCGTCCACTCAGACACTTCTCCACTCTGAACCACTCCCTGTGTTCGTCCACTCAGACACTTCTCCACTCAGAACCACTCGCTGTGTTCGTCCACTCAGAACCACTCGCTGTGTTCGTCCACTCAGAACCACTCGCTGTGTTCGTCCACTCAGAACCACTCGCTGTGTTCGTCCACTCAGAACCACTCGCTGTGTTCGTCCACTCAGAACCACTCGCTGTGTTCGTCCACTCACACTTCTTCAGCATGAACTATTTTTCTTTCAGTTTTATATTCATATAGCTAAGATATTCTAGTCTGTTTCGTTGAATGTTTTGCCACAAAACCTTCAGTTCTGGGTGACAAGGTTATCTTCCAGACCAGTTACAGTCTTTTCCTTATAATCATATCTATTTGTTTACCCGAAAATTAGTGGTAAGCAAATAGACTGAGAGTTGAAGGCTCAGGTCCCACCTCCTCCTTTCTGGGAATGTTGGAATATTCTTTGCTACTTTGTTTTGGAAGTCTTATTTGTCGCCCTCCACGGATGTGGTTAAGTGTTGAAGTTTTTTGGACTCTTTTGTTACCATAGCTGGCAGGTTAGTTAGCTTGCTTGATTTGTAAATGTGTAGACGGAGGATCAAGCCTCCATCATGTCTTGGGCTGAATGACCCACTTGGGATTAGCGCCATGAATTATTGTTATATCTAGTTTGCCTCATTTCTTAGCAGTATAGCTTAAAATATAGGTTATTTTTTTTCCTGTCATGAAAATGTGTATTAATAAATAAAAATTAACATTCTGTCTAAGCTCAACTGGCACTGATAAAATAAAGATCACTTTGTACCACAAATCACTAATAAGATTTCGCTACAGTATGCAGAACACAGAAATATATAGAGAGAGAAATTATGAAAAAATTATATACACGACATTTGCAATCGTTCACTCTAGACAAGACTATTAACCAATACGATATACAGTGGTACTTCGAGTTACGATGGTCCCCAAAATCGGCCTTTTATGTAAGTTTATTTTTTTAAATGCTTTTGTAAGTATATTTTTGGGGGTGTAAAAGGACTAGTCTATTTTACATTATTCCTTAAGGGATAAATTCGTTTGGTAATGGCACTTGAACAGCATTCTCGAACGAAAAATATCGTAACTCGAGGTACCACTGTATATATATATATATATATATATATATATATATATATATATATATATATATATATATATATATATATATATATATATCGGCCTTTTATGTAAGTTTATTTTTTTAAATGCTTTTGTAAGTATATTTTGGGGGTGTAAAAGGACTAGTCTATTTTACATTATTCCTTAAGGGATAAATTCGTTTGGTAATGGCACTTGAACAGCATTCTCGAACGAAAAATATCGTAACTCGAGGTACCACTGTATATATATATATATATATATATATATATATATATATATATATATATATATATATATATATATATATATATATATATATATATATATATATATATATATATATATATATATATATAATATATATATATATATATATATATATATATATATATATATATATATATATATATATATATATATATATATATATATATATATAAACACAACACTGATACATTCACTTGCAAATCTTACGCTATTTTAAAAATATATATAAAAGAAAAACAAGGCATTTAGATGGTATGTGTGGAGGTGTGGTAGACTTGTGGAGGATGACTCAATGTGTGTTAACTGGGCCTTAGACTTGACGCTGGTCATTACTCCACAAGGAATGGTGGTAGGTGTAGTTGGGAGTCCACTCGTGTACTGCACCAGGGTGCCTGTCCCTCCTTGCCCTGGCACTAAAGCTGGATGACACTTGCGAAAATGCTTTGAAAAGGAGGGATTACAGAGTTTTAGAATGAAGTGTTTATAGCTTTATGCATTACGTCGTTTATACTCGTCCACATTTCACCCTCTACCTCCCCATCCTCCAACACGCACACACACAAACTTGAAGCTACAGGCCAGTGTAACCGGCAGTTGATAAATTAGACCCATGTGCAACGCTTGGGTATCTTTATTGAGGAAACGTTTCGCCCCGCAGTGGCTTCATCAGTCCATACATAGAATGGTGAGGATCAGAAGGAGTTTGAGATAATCAGTCCCTCAGCATGGGGTCGATGTTATCAGTCCATCAAACGTTTTCTCAGTAATGATACCCAGTGGTTGTACATGTGTCTAATTTATCAGCTTGTCGGTTCACTGAGCCATTTATCTACATAACCGGCACTTATTCCATGTAAGTTAACGAAAAAGATAATCACACGAAGAATGTTTGACCACCTGGATAAAAAGCAGCGCTTCCCTGAACAACGGCCAGCACGAGTCTAGAGATAGTTACTCCTACCTTACAAACGTACTGGAGTTCTGGGACAAGGTAACAGAAGGCAAACAGGTGAAAGAGTTGATGCATAGACTACACACTGGCCCGCAAGAAAGAAATAATCATAGTCTATACCGCACGAGAGACTAGGCTGAAATCTAAGGGATCAGGCAAAGGCAACACGAAAAAGCACTACGGTGAATTAAAAGATGCGAGACGTAATTCCCCGTTCTTTCAAAATAGGGTCTGTTGTGGGCAATCTATCTCCGGGTCTTAAATCACGGTTTTTTTTAAGTCAGTCTAGAGGATTTGGTAAAACGAGAAGTGTAGAATGCACCTCTGTTTACTGAATAAAGACGTCTTGTACAAATGTATTTACGGACTGCATGAGAAATAGTCGAAATATAAAATGTAATTGATGTAATTCCTGATTTAACGTAACACCACTTACAGGGCCACTCCAGGAGACAAGTTGATGAATGGTTCAGAGAATCGACAAGTTGATAAATTAGACACGTGTGCAACACTTGGGTATTTTTAATGAGGAAACGTTTCGCCACACAGTGGCTTCATCAGTTCATACAAAGGAGAATGGTGAAGAACAGGTGTTTGAGGTAATCAGTCCCTCAGCCTTGAGTCGATGATCAGTCCATCAATCTTGCAAAGATTGATGGACTTATTACATTGACTTAAGGTTGAGGGACTGATTACCTCAAACTCCTCCTGTTCTTCACCATTCTCCTGTGTATGGACTGATGCAGCCACTGTGTGGCGAAAAGTTTCCTCATTAAAGATACGAAAGTGTTGCACACGTGTCTAATTTATCAAGAGACAAGTCGGACACGCTTCCTGCCATGGTGAGGCAGGAGACTACAACAGCAGGAGGCCTGGTCGTAGACCGGGTCGCGGGGGCGTTGATCCCCGGAATGCCCTCCAGGTAGCACTGTGCTTGACGACACACATCCAGCATCACTCTCAAACTACACGACTACTAATTACTGGATTGGTAAACAACAAAAAGGCTCAATATGTGTAAATTTTACACTATAGAGAACAGATTACGACGACGTTTCGGTCCGACTTTATAATAATATCTTTGTTTCTACAAGTACATGTACAAGGTATACAGGTATACAAGGTATACAAGGTATACAAGGTATACAAGCTGACATCAATTTCATACTGTATAGAAAGCTGCTTGTTATGCAGAGCATTTCTGGTAAATTAGGTCAGTTTTGTCCCAGGATGCGACCCACGCCAGTCGACTAACTCCCAGGTACCCATTTTACTGATGGGAAACATAGACAACCAGTGTAAGGAAACGCGCCCAATGTTTCTACCCTCGCTGGGAATCAAACCCGAACACTCGCCGTGTGAAACGAGAGCTTTAACTACCAGGCCACTGGGCCACACATCTTGGCCCATATCTTGGATATCTTATGTTAAATCTCAACCTGGTTCACTGGGATTCAAGGAGAAAATAGGTAACCTAACAGGACGTACATGTGAGGATAGAACACCTGCTGCACAACAAACTTCCAGCAACACCTTGCGTACTATTGATGGATTCTTATTGAAACACAAGAATAGTTCAACTTTGTAGCCTGCATTCCAGGACTGGTGTTGAAGGTATTAGTGGTATCGTGTTCGATTATACTAAACTCTTTAATATTCCTGTCATTGACAGACTTGCTAGTAGTGAATTTTATCCTGTCATGTCAACATCATGTTCAGG
>WNWK01009509.1:30000-76167 GCA_009830355.1 Cherax destructor
CCCTCGAAAATGACCCACAGAAGTCGACTAATATCCAGGTACCTCATTAATGCTAGGTGAAAAGGAGATAGGTGTAAAAAGACTTAACCATACCACGGGCGAGAATAGAACCCGCGATCACAGTCATAAAACTCCAGACCGAGGCACTAGCCACTGGGCCAGCTGGCTACAATAAGATTCGTCCAACTAGGTATATTTATACACCATAGTTGGACGAATCTTATTGTAGCCAGCTGGCCCAGTGGCTAGCTCGTTGGTCTGGAGTTTTATGACTCTGATCGCGGGTTCTATCCCCGCCCGTGGTATGGTTTGTTTGCAATCATGTCATTACTATTACGTGAGTCATAGACTTGCCCATACACCTCGTCCTTCCCAGGAGTGATTCAAAACAGTCGACTAACTTCCAGGTACCTATTTAACACTAGATGAAAAGGAGAAAGGAGATGAGTCGCTCATTTCATGATGTGACCCACAACAGGTGACTAACAGCTAAGTACCTATTTACTACTTAGTGAAAGGAAGCATATAAGGGTTCTTTCCAACACACCTCTCCTGCCCAGAAATCGAACCCAGGTCAACAAGTTGTGAATCGAGCGCTCTACAGGTAAGCTACAGATGGATAAGCAAAAAAGAAAAAATGACATTTCTTGCGATTGAGTGGAGGGAGTCCAGGAGATAAAGAAGAGAGATGCGAGCGTGATTACCAGCGGGAGTCTGAGACCAAGAAAGTGACTTATCAGGACCAGAGACAAAGCTCAGGGGAACCCAGGATCGACCTGACGCCACCGATCCACTGCTAATTACGGGAAACCAGAAGACACAATAGTATAATGAGCTCTCTCTCTCTCTCTCTCTCTCTCTCTCTCTCTCTCTCTCTCTCTTGCTCTCACACACACACACACACTGACAGCATCTTAATTACGTCTCTGAGGGAAAAACAATATACATTCTTCCTTCATTCAATATAATTTGTATTCCCACTCCCCTTTCCCCAACCGTTTTCCCCCTCACTTCTACCTTACCTTCTACCCTTTCCCCCCTTTCCCTTTACTCTCCCTGACTATATCTCCTTCTCTCCTGCTTTCTCTTTCTCAGTTACTTAACTCGATGACCTGTAAGGGTTTGGCTCTTGTTTTTTTAATATAAGAATAATAATGTTTTTGTCAGTATGTGTGTTTCTAGTCATAGGGATTATCTACAGTCATAAGAATTATCTCTAGGTGGAGGTGTTGATTCACCGGGAATTCTCCCAGCCCGGGTCTTTACCAGATGGCGACCCGGCTCCGGCTCCCTGTCGTGGGAGTAGCAGAGACCTTAGTCTCCCATGGGAGGGGGTACCCCTCAGCGGTGGGACCAACTGGCCCCAGGCCTAGCCACATTCGCCCACCAGCACGAGGCAGGTAGGTAGCTAGGTGCTAGGCCTCTCTGGTCTGCCACCTTCCCCGCCCCAAGGAGGCTGACAGGAAGGGCAGGCTTGCGAGCCGCAGATGGTAGCAAGCTCCAGCCTTGGCACCTACCCTGCCCTAGAAGGGCTGGGCATGGTGAGCGACCAATTATCTCTAGTTATAAGCATTATCTATAATCATAAGCATTTTCTATAATCAAGGATTTTTAGAATTATATGTAATCGTAAGGATTGTTCAGTATATAATTATAAGTATTTTGTATAATTGTAAGGTTTATTATCATATTGATTATAATAAGAATTAATAATCATTATAATCATACGTACACAAACATTTCCTGACCCTTTACACTAAAACCACATTTCCTGATCCCCTACCCAAAATAAGCAGTTTCTGACCCCTTACACTATATACACATTACCTTACCCCACCTACACCCTACATTTCCTACCCTACCCACATCCCACATTTGCTCACACCACCCACACCCCCACATTTCCTGGCTCTCCTCCCACACGTGATGCAGTATGTCAGAGAGGACGGTCCAATATGTTCCATCAGGGAGGCGAGTCTGCACTCTGGATCCACACTTTGTAAATTCCAGGGAAGTATCGATGTCAACTCTGCCATACCTGGCAACTGCCAGGTACGGCAGTCTCACCTGGCAACTGCCAGGTGAGACTCTTGAGACCGAGTGACAACATACACAATTTCCTCTTATCATTTTTTTCCCTTGACTCTGCTTCCTTGTCTTTCAGTTTCATTCTCCACGTTTTTTCTTCCTCTCTTCTTTCCCCCTTACTCCTTCCTTTCTTCATTCCTCTCTTTCACCCTTTCTCTGATCCATAGCTGAATATATTAGAATTCTTTTAAAGCAGGTGAGCTCCCTAGGTGAATCTGGCACCGTTTTCAACAGGTGGCTGTGTTCTCGTTTCTTAAGTAATTGATTGACTAAGGTGACATGTGTTTAATTGATTAAGGTGACGCCTGATTAAGTGACTAAGGTAACTTTTGTTTGAGTAATTGACTAAAGTGATCCTGATGCTTGCAGTGAACAGAGAACAGAAAACAAACATTAGGTTATTATAGGACTGTGTGACGTAGTCTAGTGTGACGTAGTCTCGTACCTCGTCAAAACACTCGTGTTGCAACTGAAGAGAGGCAGTGTGACGTAGCCTCGTACCTCGTCAAAACACTCTTGTTGCAACTGAAGCGAGGCAGTGTGACGTAGCCTCGTACCTCGTCAAAACACTCTTGTTGCAACTGAAGCGAGGCAGTGTGACGTAGCCTCGTACCTCGTCAAAACACTCTTGTTGCAACTGCAGCGAGGCAGTGTGACGTAGCCTCGTACCTCGTCAAAACACTCGTGTTGCAACTGAAGTGAGGCAATGTGTCGTGCTTTAAGACGTTCCAAATGCGATCATAAAAAATGCAAGAGTTTCAGTGTGTGTGTTGATCGAGCAGCAACGTGAGGGCGAGCTAGTGGCCACCTCATCCTTGCTTCCCGTCCACTCGAGTCGGTGTTGTGGGTTTGCCTTCAAGGTAAGATTTTGTTCGGATTTTTAACCCGGGTGAGGGCTAGCCACTCAGGATAACCCAAGAAAATCAGAGCGTCATCGAGGACTGTGTGTCCTATTTCCATTGTGGTCTTTCGGTCTTGTCCTCCAGGATGTGACCCACAATAGTCGACTAACACCCAGGTACCTACTTACTGCTAGGTGAACAGGGGCAGCAGGTATAACGAAACATGTCTAGTGTTTTTACTGACCGGGGATTGACCTACGGACACTCAATGTGTTAGGCGAGAGTTTAGTCGTCCCTCTTCTAAAAGCTATGTATGAATCCTTCCTCCACTACATCACTCTCCAGTGTGTGTGTACGTACGAGTGTGTGTGTGTGCTCGTACGTGTGTATTCACTCTCTGAAAGTGTCTTCGGCCGTGTAAAAAACTTTCTATTTTAAATTCCTGCATCACGCAAGAGACACGCACTGTAAAAAATATATATATTTTTTTTTTACATTTTTATGGTATTCAGTGTCAGGACATATTTTTATATTTTCTGCTACACAAACTTACATTTAGAGACTTTTTTTTTTAAGCTTAAAAATGGAAGTCGGACAAAGAAGTGTTAATTGTTACGTGTTGTGTTTGTCAACTTTAGTATCCGTCTCTTTAACTTGGGATGTCTGAATCCCTGAGACGTGTGGGAGGAGAGAGAGAGAGAGAGAGAGAGAGAGAGAGAGAGAGAGAGAGAGAGAGGGGCAGAGATAATGTTAATAATATTCCTCTTGAAAGCCACTCACACACACATTATAAAAGACATATGCCTTAACATGCTTTGACATCTAAATAGATTTTCGTCTGCCCCATAGAGCTCAGCATCGTGTAATCAGCTCAAGTTACTGACCAATCATCGACGCCCTCACACATGGACGTAAACAAGACGCCAATGTATGCTCTAACCTGATTGGCTGTTGCGCTCCACCATTACTATCTAGTTTCCAGGAAAAAATCTTCGTAACGCAATACCGGCGGAGACGCACATGCGTCTTTACGCAGCAACTACGACATTCTGTATTGAAAACCTGTCAGACATGGGGTGTATGTATGTATGTCTGTACCGTTGATGTGAATCGGGGTTCGAACCACGGCTTCCTTCCTGTGGTACCCGGACCCGCCTGGGCTCGAATATTTGTCTTTGGAGTTGGATTTCCGATGGAATATTTATGGTGTTCGTACGATCAGCTGTAAGGTTCTCAGCACGTGAGGCAGTGAGAGAGAGAGAGAGAGAGAGAGAGAGAGAGAGAGAGAGAGAGAGAGGAGAGAGAGAGAGAGGAGAGATTTGAGAGAGAGAGAGAGAGAGAGAGAGAGAGAGAGAGAGAGAGAGAGAGAGAGAGAGAACGAGAAAAGAGAATATGAAAAAAAGATCACTTTCGGAGGGTTATTAACCCAGGATAACCTCCAAGAAAAGCCATATTAACCCAGGATAACCTCCAAGAAAGCCACAAGGATCTCCAAGGAACCTATTTACAGCTAAGTGAAGAAGGGCAGCAGGTGTAAGGAAACTTTCCCTTATACCTCTCCGCCCACTTTAGTATTGAACCCAGGTGCTTTAGATTATGAGCACTACGCACTTTAACTTAATTGAACACGAGGGAAGACTTACAAGTGTTCCGAGTGAGCCAGGCCTAACACAGCCTCATAATTAAAACACTGATGAATAAAGACACAGGTGCAACACCCAGGTGTTGTTATTGATGACACGTTTCACCAGACCAGTAGTTTCTCCCACTGCAATACAGAGAATAAATACTTGCAACAGCGGAAGAGGCAGAAGAGGTCATTCAAAACATGTCAGAGTTGCCTCTTGAAAAAAATTAAACACTGATGGGCGAAACATCTCATCAGTAAAGATACCTGGGTGTTGCACATGTGTTTATTCACCCACTTCCAAGTATACTGTATGCCATGCTCGAGTGCTAGAGCACTCATCTCGCATACTGAGGTCCGTGGTTCGATCCCCGGTACGGGTGGAAACATTAGGACATGTTCCCTTAAGACACCTGCTGACCCAGTTCACCTATTACTATAATAGGTACCTGGGTGTTAGTCGACTAGAGTGGGTCGCATCCTGGGGACAAAATTGACCTAATTTGCCCGAAATGCTCTGCAAAACAAGAGGCTTTCTATATAAAAGTATGTCGTTGACGTCAGTCATGGTCTGTATACCTTGTACATGTACTTGTAGAAGTAAAGATTATTATTATTATGGAACCTCGGTTTTCGTATGCCATAGTTTGTATGTAAAACTGTAGTTATTCTCTAATTGGATTTATATTATTTCTTATGGAAACTATTACCAAAAAAAAATACATTTTACGGAGAATAACTATAGTTTTAAATACAAACTAGGGCATACGAAAACAGAGGTATTATTATTATTATTATTATTATTATTATTATTTATTTATTTATTATTATTATTATTATTATTATTATTATTATTATTATTATTATTATTATTATTATTATTATTATTATTATTATTATTATTATTATTATTATTATTATTATTATTATTATTGACACTAATACATTCCATTATTTTCTAGGAAGAGTTTGAATGAATCTGTCTTCTCCACTCCTTTCATACGCTGGGTTTTTCAGCAACTATTTCTAGTTGCATCTAGATTTATATTGATGACTGGACACACTACACAGTTGATGATTGGGACACACTACACAGTTGATGACTGGACACACTACACAGTTGATGATTGGGACACACTACACAGTTGATGACTGGGACACACTACACAGTTGATGATTGGGACACACTACACAGTTGATGACTGGGACACACTACACAGTTGATGACTGGGACACACTACACAGTTGATGACTGGGACACACTACACAGTTGATGACTGGGACACACTACACAGTTGATGTCTGAGACACGCTACACAGTTGATGTCTGAGACACACTACACAGTTGATGACTGAGACACACTACACAGTTGATGACTGAGACACACTACACAGTTGATGACTGAGACACACTACACAGTTGATGACTGAGACACGCTACACAGTTGATGACTTGGACACACTACACAGTTGATGACTGGGACACACTACACAGTTGATGACTGGGACACACTACACAGTTGATGACTGAGACACACTACACAGTTGATGACTGAGACACGCTACACAGTTGATGACTGAGACACACTACACAGTTGATGACTGAGACACACTACACAGTTGATGTCTGAGACACACTACACAGTTGATGACTGGGACACACTACACAGTTGATGACTGAGACACACTACACAGTTGATGTCTGAGACACGCTACACAGTTGATGACTGAGACACGCTACACAGTTGATGACTGAGACACACTACACAGTTGATGTCTGAGACACGCTACACAGTTGATGACTGGGACACACTACACAGTTGATGACTGAGACACACTACACAGTTGATGACTGAGACACACTACACAGTTGATGACTGAGACACACTACACAGTTGATGACTGAGACACGCTACACAGTTGATGACTGAGACACACTACACAGTTGATGACTGAGACACACTACACAGTTGATGACTGAGACACGCTACACAGTTGATGACTGAGACACACTACACAGTTGATGACTGAGACACACTACACAGTTGATGACTGAGACACACTACACAGTTGATGACTGAGACACGCTACACAGTTGATGACTGAGACACACTACACAGTTGATGACTGAGACACACTACACAGTTGATGACTGAGACACACTACACAGTTGATGACTGAGACACACTACACAGTTGATGACTGAGACACACTACACAGTTGATGACTGAGACACGCTACACAGTTGATGACTGAGACACGCTACACCGTTGATGACTGAGACACACTACACAGTTGATGACTGAGACACACTACACAGTTGATGACTGAGACACACTACACAGTTGATGACTGAGACACACTACACAGTTGATGACTGAGACACACTACACAGTTGATGACTGAGACACACTACACAGTTGATGACTGAGACACACTACACAGTTGATGACTGAGACACACTACACAGTTGATGACTGAGACACTACACAGTTGATGACTGAGACACCTACACAGTTATGACTGAGACACACTACACAGTTATGACTGAGACACTACAGGATGACTGAGACACTACACAGTTATGACTGAGACACGCTACACAGTTATGACTAGACACCACAGTTATGCTGGACACTACACAGTGTGACTGAGCCTACAGTGACTAGACACTACAGTGAACACACACAGTGCAACCCACAGTTGGCTGGACACACAGTTATGCTGAGACACACTACACAGTTGATAAACCCCAGACTACACACACAGTTGATGACATACAGTTGATACTGAGACACCCACAGTTATGACTGGACACCGTGTGTGAGACACTACACAGTTATGACGAGACACCACAGTTGATGACTGGCCTACAGTTGATGATGAGACACTACATGTGACAGACACACACAGTTGAGACTGAGACACTACACAGTTATGACTGACACACTACAGTTATGACTGGCACACAGTGATAGGAACCACAGTTATGTGGACACTACAGTTGATGACTGAGACACCTACACAGTTGATGACTGAGACACACTACACAGTTGATGACTGAGACACCTACACAGTTGATGCTGAGACACTACACAGTTGATGACTGAGACACACTACACAGTTGATGACTGAGACACACTACACAGTTGATGACTGAGACACACTACACAGTTGATGACTGAGACACACTACACAGTTGATGACTGAGACACACTACACAGTTGATGACTGAGAACACTACCCGTTGATGACTGACACCTACAGTTGATGACTGAGACACACTACACAGTTGATGACTGAGACACACTACACAGTTGATGACTGAGACACACTACACAGTTGATGACTGAGACACCTACACAGTTGATGACTGAGACACACTACACAGTTGATGACTGAGACACACTACACAGTTGATGACTGGACACACTACACAGTTGATGACTGAGACACACTACACAGTTGATGATGCTAGGGCACGACTACACAGTTGATGACTGAGACACACTACACAGTTGATGACTGAGACACACTACACAGTTGATGACTGAGACACACCCACACAGTTGACTGGCACTAGAGACACACTACACAGTTGATGACTGAGACACACTACACAGTTGATGACTGGACACACTACACAGTTGATGACTGAGACCACTACACAGTTGATGACTGAGACACACTACACAGTTGATGACTGAGACACACTACACAGTTGATGACTGAGACACCTCACAGTTGATGACTGAGACACACTACACAGTTGATGACTGAGACACACTACGTTGATGACTGGACACTACCGTTGATGACCTGAGACTATGACTACACAGTTGATGACTGAGACACCTACACGTTGAGGCTAGGACTACCTGTGCATGCTGAGACACGCTACACAGTTGAGGCTGGACACCTCACAGTTGATGACTGCCCGTCCAGGGTAGGATCCCTACCAGTTGATGACTGACACCTCACAGTGTATGCTGAGACCCTGTGCCAGGGCAGGTGACTGTACCCTGGACCTACAGTTAGTACTGGTCCCTGCCAGGATGGCTGAGTCCAGCCAGGGTGGATGCACTGGCCAGTAAGTTGTCCTGAGACACCTAGCAGGTGTGACTGATCCACTGCACAGTGTGCTGAGACACACTACACAGTGCCATGGCTAGAGGACCACACGTTGATGACTGAGGTAACGTTGTGATAGGACCCTGCACAGTGTAGAGGAACGCACCTGGCACAGTTGGAGTGGGACTGCTGGACCACAGGGTAGGACTGAGACACACGTCACGTGTGGACTGCACACGTACACAGTTGTAGGTGAGACCACTACACGTTATGACTGGACACCTACACAGTGATGGACTGTAGAAGCACAGGTTAGTACTGTGCACACTTCCAGGTTGTGACGAGGACACTCCAGTGCCAGTAGGACTGAACCGTCCAGTTGATGATGGGACTCACACCTGTGCATGGTAGAGGACATCCTGTGCCAGGTAGTCGTCCCGTGCCAGGGGGCGTCCTGCCAGGGTCTCCTGTGCCAGAGACGTCCCTGTGCCAGGTAGGGTACGTCCTGTGGGGTAGCGTCCTGCCGGGTGGGTACGTCCGTGCCGAGTGTCCGTGCCAGGGTGGACGTGCCGGTAGGATCCCGTGCCAGGTAGGGTAGTCCCGCCAGGTAGGTCGTCCCAAGCGGGCGGGCTGTCCTGTGCCAGGTAGGCGTCCTGCCAGGGTGACTGTCCCTGTGCCAGGAGGGTATGTCCTAACGCAGGGAGGCCTGGGTTCCTGTGCCAGGTAGGGATCTTGCGGGAGTCGTCCGTGCCAGTAGGGCTGTCCGCCAGGGTAGGGCGTCCTGCCAGGTCTTCCCTCGTGCCCGTGCCGGTAGGTACTGTCCCGGCAGGAGACGTCCGTGCCAGGGTAGTACGTCCCTGTGCCAGGGTGTGTGCAGGAGGTACGTCCGTGCCAGGGAGGGTCTGTCCCGTGCCAGGTAGGGCGTCCCTGTGCCAGGTAGGCTGTCCGGAGGTGGTACTGTCCTGTGCCAGGTTTCGTGCCAGGTAGGGTATTCCCTGTGCCAGGGTAGGTACTGTCCCTGTGCCAGGTAGGGTACTGTCCCGCCGGAGGGTACGTCCTGTGCCAGGGTAGGGTACGTCCCGTGCCAGGGTGGGTCTCCCCTGCCAGGGTAGGGCGTCCCTGTGCCAGGGTTTAGGGTACTGTCCGTGCCAGGGTAGGGTACGTCCTTGCAGGTAGGGTAGTCCTGTGCCAGGGTAGGGTACTGTCCCGTGCCAGGGTAGGGTACGTCCGCCAGGTAGGTCGTCCCGGAGGGTACTGTCCCGTGCCAGGGTAGGGACGTCCCTGTGCCAGGGTAGGGTACTGTCCTGTGCCAGGGTAGGTCGTCCTGTGCCAGGGTAGGGTACTTGTGCCAGGTAGACTGTCCCTGTGCCAGGGTAGGTACTGTCCTGTGCCAGGTAGGGTACTGTCCCTGTGCCAGGTAGGTACGTCCTGTGCCAGGGTAGGGTACTGTCCCTGTGCCAGGGTAGGGTACTGTCCCTGTGCCAGGGTAGGACTGTCCCGTGCCAGGGTAGGGTATCCTGTGCCAGGGTAGGTACTGTCCTGTGCCAGGGGTAGTCCTGCGGTGTACTGTCCGTGCCAGGGTAGGGTTCCCTGTGCCAGGTAGGACTGTCCCTGTGCCGGAGGTCGTCCCTGTGCCAGGGTAGGGTCGTCCCTGTGCCAGGTAGGGTACTGTCCCTGTGCCAGGGTAGGGTCTGTCCTGTGCCAGGTAGGGCTGTCCTGTGCCAGGGTAGGCCTGTCCCCCGTGCAGGTGGTACGTCCTGTGCCAGGGTAGGGTACTGTCCCTGTGCCAGGGTAGGGTACGTCCCGTGCCAGTGGGTATCCTGTGCCAGGGTGGGTACGTCCCTGTGCCAGGGTAGCTGCCCGTGCCAGGGTAGGTACGCCGGCCAGGGTAGTCAGGCCTGCCAGCAGGGTAGGTCCTGTCCAGGGAGGTCGTCCCGTGCCAGGGTAGGGTCTCCGGCCAGGGTAGGTACGCCCTGTGCCAGGGTAGGGTGCCGTGGGCCGGTGGACTGTCCTGTGCCAGGGTAGGGTACTGTCCCTGTGCCAGGGTAGGGTACTGTCCTGTGCCAGGGTAGGGTACTGTCCTGTGCCAGGGTAGGTACGTCCTGTGCCAGGGTAGGGTACGTCCTGTCCAGTGGGCTGCTGTGCCGGGTAGGGTACGTCCTGTGCCAGGGTAGGGTACGTCCTGTGCCAGGGTAGGGTACTGTCCCTGTGCCAGGGTAGGGTACTGTCCCTGTGCCAGGGTAGGGTACGTCCCGTGCCAGGGTAGGTACTGTCCCGTGCCAGGGTAGGGTACTGTCCCTGTGCCAGGGTAGGGTACTGTCCCTGTGCCAGGGTAGGTCTGTCCTGTGCCAGGGTAGGGTCGTCCCTGTGCCAGGGTAGTCGTCCCGTGCCAGGTAGGGTACTGTCCGTGCCAGTGGACGTCCCTGTGCCAGGTAGGTCGTCCCTGTGCCAGGGTAGGTACGTCCCGTGCCAGGTAGTCGTCCGTGCCAGGGAGGGTACGTCCTGTGCCGGTAGGTACGTCCCTGTGCCAGGAGGACGTCCCTGTGCCAGGGTAGGGTCGTCCTGTGCCGGGTAGGGCGTCCCTGTGCCAGGGTAGGGTCTGTCCTGTGCCAGGGTGGTACTGTCCTGTGCCAGGGTAGGTCGTCCCTGTGCCGGGTAGGGTCTGTCCCTGGCCAGGGAGGTACGTCCGTGCCAGGTAGGGTACGTCCTGTGCCAGGGTAGGGTACGTCCTGCCAGGTGGTCGTCCGTGCAGGGTAGGACGTCCTGTGCCAGGTAGGTCTGTCCTGTGCCGGGTAGGGTCCCTTGCCGGTGGTACTGTCCCGTGCCAGGGTAGGTCGTCCTGTGCCGGTAGGGTCGTCCTGCAGGTAGGATGTCCGCCGGTAGGTCGTCCCTGTGCCAGGTGTCGTCCCGTGCCAGGGTGGTCGTCCCGTGCCAGGTAGGTACGTCCCGTGCCAGGGTAGGGTCGTCCGTGCCAGGGTAGGGTCGTCCGTGCCAGGGTAGGTCGTCCTGTGCCAGGGTAGGGTACGTCCCGTGCCAGGGTAGGGTACTGTCGTGCCAGGTAGGGTTGTCCTGTGCCAGGGTAGGGCTGTCCCTGTGCCAGGGAGGTCTTCCGTGCCAGGTGGGTACGTCCCGTGCCAGGTAGGGTACGTCCTTGCAGGGTAGGGTACGTCCTGTGCCGGGTAGGTCGTCCTGTGCCAGGGAGGGTCTGTCCTGTGCCAGGGAGGGTACGTCCTGTGCCAGGGTAGGGACTGTCCCTGTGCCGGGTAGGGTACTGTCCTGTGCCAGGGTAGGGTACGTCCTGGCCAGGGGGGCGTCCGTGCCAGGTAGGTCGTCCTGCCAGGGTAGGGTACGTCCCGTGCCAGGGTGGGTCGTCCGTGCCAGGGTAGGGTCGTCCCTGTGCCAGGGTAGTGTCCTGTGCCAGGTAGGGTACGTCCTGCCAGGTAGGTACGTCCGTGCCGGAGGACGTCCTGTGCCAGGGAGGGTACTCCGTGCAGTAGTCGTCCGTGCCAGGTAGATCTGTGCAGGAGGACGTCCTGTGCCAGGTAGTCGTCCCTGGCAGGGTAGGTCTCCTGCCAGTAGGTAGTCCTGTCAGGAGGTCGTCCGTGCCAGGTAGGTACGTCCGTGCCAGTACGTCCGTGCCAGGGTAGGGTACTGTCCCTGTGCCAGGGTAGGGTACTGTCCCTGTGCCAGGGTAGGGTACTGTCCCTGTGCCAGGTAGGGTACTGTCCCTGTGCCAGGGTAGGGTACTGTCCCTGTGCCAGGGTAGGGTACTGTCCCTGTGCCAGGGTAGGGTACTGTCCCTGTGCCAGGGTAGGGTACTGTCCCTGTGCCAGGGTAGGGTACTGTCCCTGTGCCAGGGTAGGGTACTGTCCCTGTGCCAGGGTAGGGTACTGTCCCTGTGCCAGGGTAGGGTACTGTCCCGTGCCAGGTAGGGTACTGTCCCCTGTGCCAGGGTAGGGTACGTCCCGTGCCAGGGTAGGGTACTGTCCCTGTGCCAGGTAGGGTACTGTCCTGTGCCAGGGTAGGGTACGTCCCTGTGCCAGGGTAGGGTACTGTCCCTGTGCCAGGGTAGGGTACTGTCCCTGTGCCAGGGTAGGGTACGTCCCTGTGCCAGGTAGGGTACGTCCTGTGCCAGGGTAGGGTACTGTCCCTGTGCCAGGGTAGGGTACTGTCCCTGTGCCAGGGTAGGGTACTGTCCCTGTGCCAGGGTAGGGTACTGTCCCTGTGCCAGGGTAGGGTACTGTCCCTGTGCCAGGGTAGGGTACTGTCCCTGTGCCAGGGTAGGGTACTGTCCTGTGCCAGGGTAGGGTACGTCCCTGTGCCAGGGTAGGGTACTGTCCTGTGCCAGGGTAGGGGTACGTCCCTGTGCCAGGGTAGGGTACGTCCCTGTGCCAGGGTAGGGTACGTCCCTGTGCCAGGGTAGGGACGTCCGAGGAGGCTGTCCTGTGCCAGGGTAGGGTACTGTCCTGTGCCAGGGTAGGGTACTGTCCTGTGCCAGGGTAGGGTACTGTCCTGTGCCAGGGTAGGGTACTGTCCCTGTGCCAGGGTAGGGTAGCTGTCCTGTGCCAGGGTAGGGTACTGTCCTGTGCCAGGGTAGGGTACTGTCCTGTGCCAGGGTAGGGTACTGTCCCTGTGCCAGGGTAGGGTACTGTCCTGTGCCAGGGTAGGGTACTGTCCTGTGCCAGGGTAGGTACTGTCCTGTGCCAGGGTAGGGTACTGTTCCTGTGCCAGGGTAGGGTACTGTCCCTGTGCCAGGGTAGGGTACTGTCCTGTGCCAGGGTAGGGTACGGTCCTGTGCCAGGGTAGGGTACGGTCCCTGTGCCAGGGTAGGGTACGGTCCTGTGCCAGGGTAGGGTACGGTCCCTGTGCCAGGGTAGGGTACGTCCTGTGCCAGGGTAGGGTACGGTCCTGTGCCAGGGTAGGGTACGGTCCCGGTGCCAGGGTAGGGTACGGTCCCTGTGCCAGGGTAGGGTACGGTCCCTGTGCCAGGGTAGGGTACGGTCCTGTGCCAGGGTAGGGTACGTCCTGTGCCAGGGTAGGGACGGTCCCTGTGCCAGGGTAGGGTACGGTCCTGTGCCAGGTAGGTACGGTCCTGTGCCAGGGTAGGGTACGGTCCTGTGCCAGGGTAGGGTACGGTCCTGTGCCAGGGTAGGGTACGGTCCCTGTGCCAGGGTAGGGTACGGTCCTGTGCCAGGGTAGGGTACGGTCCTGTGCCAGGGTAGGGTACGGTCCCTGTGCCAGGGTAGGGTACGGTCCCTGTGCCAGGGTAGGGTACGGTTCAGCGTCAGGCCGTTCAGAAATGAAGTAGAGTAACTGCTTGCAGTTTTATTTAACAAAGCTAACCTAACCCTAACCTAACCTAACTTAACCTACCCTAACCTAAGCTAACCTAACCCTAACCTGACCTAACCTAACCTAACTTAACCTACCCTAACCTAACCTACCTTAAACTAACCTAACCTAACCTAACCTAACCCTAACCTAACCTAACTTAACCTACCCTAACCTAAGCTAACCTAACCCTAACCTGACCTAACCTAACTTAACTTAACCTACCCTAACCTAACCTACCTTAAACTAACCTAACCTACCCTAACCCTTTGATTTAGACGACCCTAATATGTTTTTCTAATAATTTTGAATGAAATAAACCAATCTCTAAAATATGTAATTCAACAAATCATTGTTCAAAAATAAATATTTCTATATTCTATTGATTTGAGTCTTGAAACTGCGGTGGCACTGAATAGTCTGGCACTGAAATGTGTCGACAGTGATTTGGGTCATCCTGCTGTGCCAAGACACCATGGTGTTGCTGGCAGACGCTAATGATAGCATGCGACAGGTCTCGTGAACTTCCCCTCACCTCATCATTTCATTGTAATCACACAACTTATAAGCTAATAACGACCCAAATTATAAACTAATAATTAGTGTGCAAACTCGACGTTATATTCGAGGGCGTCTCGTCTCGCACGGTGTTTCAGTAGGCTCGCTTATCCGGGCTTCACGCTCCTCGCTAGGCTCGCTTCTCCGGGCTTCACGCTCCTCGCTAGGCTCGCTTCTCAGGGCTTCACGCTCCTCGCTAGGCGCGCTTCTCCGGGCTTCACGCTCCTCGCTAGGTAAGCACCTGCTGTAAGCTGTGTATAAGTAGATGTTTCGGTCCATGCTATGTCTTTGATAATGGGCCAGGACGGCCGAAACGTCGTCTAAAGTTTCCTCTTCAGGCATTGTTTACGTTGTTGACGTATGTGTGTATATTTAAGGAAAATTGAGTAAAATACCGAGACGATGAAAACAAGAGGACACAAATGCAGTGTAATGAGAACCTTTCGCCCACTGCAGGGGCGAAACGTTGTCAGTATAGAATCTCATTTGTATGTGTTTCCAGGGTACTTACGTACGTACTTACGTACGCGTTCGCCTCACGCTTAGCGGACGGAGTATTAAGCCTGCACCAGTACTTGTGCCCAGTGACCCACACGGGTTTACCGCCTGGCCAAAAATAAAAAAGCAACTCGTGTACTCATCTAAGATAACCACTGAAGGAGCTCTTGATCCAGGGAGCTGGGCCGGTGCTATCGAACCTGATTGCCTCCCCGTCCCCAGGAGCTGAACCCTCTATGACTTTTAGAAATTGATTGATCTTTTCTAGAAAATTTGATTGATCTTTTCTAGAATTCTTGATTGATCTTTTCTAGAATTCTTGATTGATCTTTTCTAGAATTCTTGATTGATCTTTTCTAGAAGTTCTGATTTATATTTTCTAGAAATTTTTATTGATATTTTCTAGTTTTGATTAATACTTTCTAGAAAATTTTATTGATCTTTTCTAGAAAATTTGATTGATCCTTTCTAGAAATTTAGATGTGGTAGATGAAAACTAGACATGATAAAGTAAAACTAGACATGTTAATAGAAAACTAGACGTGATAATAGGACACTAGACCCAGAAGAGGAAAAAACAGAAAGCAGATCTGTAATTTTCGTTCTAGGATCTATCTAGCGTATATAATTACATAATATAATTAAGCGGAGCTATAACTATATGCCATGTGTTAGGCAGAGTAATTAAGAGTTGGTTGAACCCTCCATACACATCTGCCTTATAACAGTCATTAGTGGAAGACAAATGTGCGTGTGGTGGCTTCTAATTGAACCTTAGCTGGCACCACCACAACACTCCTGGGGCTCCTCTGATTGCCCTCTCTCCGTGGTTGTTCTGAATGGCTGCTCTCCACGGCTGCTCTGATGTGGATAGTTTCCACCTGTGCTCTGACTGGCAGGTCTCCATGGCTGCTCTGATTGGTCATCACGGCCGCTCTGATTGATCTCTATGGCCTCTCTGAGCAGCAGAGACTGATGGGTTCGGGAGCAGAAGGAACACCAGGAGAAGAGTGGCAGCAAATGGACGAGTGGGGAATGGAAAAAAGGGAATGAGATAAAAGATGGAGAAAGAAAGAGAGAAGGAATAAAATAGAGGGAGTGGATTGAGTGAGGAAAGTAAGAGAGAGGGTGATAATTGAGGGGTAAGAAAAAAAAGCGAAATGTGAATACGAGAGGGAGAGAGTGGGATGTAGGACAAGAGAGAGGGGAAAAAGGGTGAAAGAGGGTAAGAGAGAGGAGAAAGGCATAGCAAGAGGGAAAGAGAGGGGAGAAAGGCATAGCAAGAGGGAAAGAGAGGGGATAAAGGCATAGCAAGAGGGTAAGAGAGGGGAGAAAGGCATAGCAAAAGGGTAAGAGAGGGGAGAAAGGCATAGAAAGAGGGTAAGAGAGGGGAGAAAGACATAGAAAGAGGGTAAGAGAGGGGAGAAAGACATAGAAAGAGGGTAAATAAACAGCTTAGTGTTTCAAAAGCAGCTTCTTGATAGACTGAGAGTACAGTGTACACTGTATCTCCCTCACACACTGTTTCCCTCATTATCTCCCTCACACACTGTCTCCCCCATTATCTCCCTCACAGGACCACTACACTTTCTCCTACATTAACTTTTCTCTATAACAATCTTACACATCTGTTGTATTTTAGAAAATTCTTAGCTAACTTACCCCATACATAAGTTATATCTCTTAACTTGTTCTCTAAAACCACACTGAACACAGAGGTAATGTTCACTTTGTTCTTCCTTACTAAACATCAAAGTTTTCCCCCAGTGACTCCTTAAGATTCAGCAGAGATTTGTGGCATCCATAAATTCTCATTGCAGCGTCACCCAAGACGTGGATGATTCAAGTGTGTGTGTGTGCGTGGGTGCGTGTGAGTGCGCGTGTGTACTCACTTAGTACTCACCTAGTTGTGGTTACAGGGGTCGAGTCACAGGTGTGTGTGTGTGTGTTTAGGTTGTATTTGTGTCGTCTGTCTGTGTGTTTGTGTTGAATGTGTGTGTGTTTTTGATGTGTATGTTTTGTGTGTGTGTGTGTTGAGTGTGTGTGTTTGGGTTGCGTGTGTGTTTGTGATGTGTGTGTTTTTGTTGTGTGTGTAGGTGTTTTGTATTTGGGTTGTGTGTGTCTGTGTTGTGTTTATGTCGTGTGTGTGTGTGTGTGTGTCTGTGTTGTGTTTATGTCGTGTGTGTGTGTGTGTGTGTGTGTGTGTGTGTGTGTCTGTGTTGTGTTTATGTCGTGTGTGTGTGTGTGTGTGTGTGTGTGTGTGTGTGTGTGTGTGTCTGTGTTGTGTTTATGTCGTGTGTGTGTGTGTGTGTGTGTGTGTCTGTGTTGTGTTTATGTCGTGTGTGTGTCTGTGTGTGTGTGTGTGTGTGTGTGTGTGTGTGTGTTTGGGTTGTATTTGTGTCGTCTGTCTGTGTGTTTGTGTTGTATGTGTGTGTTTTTGATGTGTGTGTGTGTGAAGGAAGGTGTAGAAGTGTGACTCAGCTCATCTTTTAAGCTATATTCGGTTCGAACTTACTAGTTCCCAATATTTTAGACCATATCATACCTTACCTTGAAGCCATGTACTGACTTTGTCCCCAGCAGTTATTAAATCTCGCTACTTTTCCCTTTCACCCCTACGCCAGAAATATCACAATGTTCAAGTGTACACAAGCAAACATTATCTCTCAGCCCACGGCAGGATTCGAACCTGCACACACACTACAAAGTACTCAGTGCTTTATCCACACAGCCAGACTCCAGCGTGTGCAGGTTCGAATCCTTCTGTGGATTGAGAGATAATGTTTGTAACACACACGTGTATATACACAAAAATATATATGTACACAAGTGTATATATAACCAAGTGTATGTGCACACGAGAATATGTACGCACTAACTGATTCACACACAGGAGGATGTACGTACACACAACAGGATATGTACACACGACTGCTTTTACATAAAGGTGGATATACTCATTAGTCAGTGTGCACATAAATGGATGTACACACAAGTGATTGTACACAGAAATGGATGTACACACAAGTAGATGTAGATGAAGACACAGATATGCTAGCACAATCCTTGCCTCCCTTTCTTTGTGGCTACTCTCCCTCCAGTTACTCTCCCTCCAGCTACTCTCCCTCCAGTTACTCTCCCTCCAGTTACTCTCCCTCCAGCTACTCTCCCTCCAGTTACTCACCCTCCAGCTACTCTTCCTCCAGTTACTCTCCCTCCAGATACTCTCCCTCCAATCCAGTTACTCTCCCTCCAGTTACTCTCTCTCCAGATACTCTCCCTCCAGTCCAGTTACACTCCCCTCCAGCTACTCTCCCTCCAGTCCAGTTACACTCCCCTCCAGCTACTCTCCATCCAGTCCAGTTACTCTCCCTCCAGCTACTTTCCCTCCAGTTACTCTCCCTCCAGTCCAGTTACTCTCCCTCCAGTTACTCTCCCTCCAGCTACTCTCCCTCCAGTTACTCACCCTCCAGCTACTCTTCCTCCAGTTACTCTCCCTCCAGATACTCTCCCTCCAATCCAGTTACTCTCCCTCCAGTTACTCTCTCTCCAGATACTCTCCCTCCAGTCCAGTTACACTCCCCTCCAGCTACTCTCCCTCCAGTCCAGTTACACTCCCCTCCAGCTACTCTCCATCCAGTCCAGTTACTCTCCCTCCAGCTACTTTCCCTCCAGTTACTCTCCCTCCAGTCCAGTTACTCTCCCTCCAGTTACTCTCCCTCCAGATACTCTCCCTCCAGTCCAGTTACTCTCAAACAAACCAAATCATTACTAACTTGCTTTTAAAGCTATTAATATTGAAGCAACTAATTTTGAAGCAAACAATATTGAAATAACTAATTTTGAAGCAATATCGAAGCAACTAATTTTGAAGCAATATCGAAGCAATTAATTTTGAGGCAATATTGAAGCAACTAATTTTGAAACCATATTGAAGCAACTAATTTTGAGGCAATATTGAAGCAATTAATTTTGAGGCAATATTGAAGCAACTAATTTTGAAACCATATTGAAGCAACTAATTTTGAGGCAGTTAATACTGAAGAAAGTAATTTTAATTCAGTTAATATTGAAGCAATTAAAATTAAAGTCATTATAATAATGGTAACCATTAAATTTTTTTAGCTTGTTTAGAGGGACTTAAATGTAAGATGAGTGAATGATCTGAGTGTTTGGTCTTCGTCTCTTACTAAAAACTCAAAACTTCCTCAGCACAAATTTCTGAGAGCACAATTAGGAGACCTAATATGTCTCATTTTACCAGCAGATGCGAGGGGGGGGGGAGGGACCATTATCTCTGGCTGGTCTCTTCTGGGTGGTCTCTTCTAGGTGGTCTCTTCCGGGAGATCTCTTCTGGAAGATTTCTTCTGGAAGATCTCTTCTGGAAGATCTCTTCTGGGAGATCTCTTCCGGGAGATCTCTTCTGGGAGATCTCTTCTGGGAGATCTCTTCTGGGAGATCTCTTCTGGGAGATCTCTTCTGGGAGATCTCTTCTGGAAGATCTCTTCTGGAAGATCTCTTCTGGGAGATCTCTTCTGGGAGATCTCTTCCGGGAGATCTCTTCTGGGATATCTCTTCTGGAAGATCTCTTCTGGGAGATCTCTTCTGGGAGATCTCTTCCGGGAGATCTCTTCTGGGAGATCTCTTCTGGGAGATCTCTTCTGGGAGATCTCTTCCGGGAGATCTCTTCTGGAAGATCTCTTCTGGAAGATCTCTTCTGGAAGATCTCTTCTGGGAGATCTCTTCTGGGAGATCTCTTCTGGGAGATCTCTTCTGGAAGATCTCTTCTGGAAGATCTCTTCTGGGAGATCTCTTCTGGAAGATCTCTTCTGGGATATCTCTTCTGGGAGATCTCTTCTGGGAGATCTCTTCCGGGAGATCTCTTCTGAGAGATCTCTTCTGGGAGATCTCTTCTGGGAGATCTCTTCTGGAAGATCTCTTCTGGGAGATCTCTTCTGGAAGATCTCTTCCGGGAGATCTCTTCTGGGAGATCTCTTCTGGAAATTCTCTTCTGGGAGATCTCTTCTGGAAGATCTCTTCTGGAAGATCTCTTCTGGGAGATCTCTTCTGGAAGATCTCTTCCGGGAGATCTCTTCTGGGAGATCTCTTCTGGAAGATCTCTTCTGGAAGATCTCTTCTGGAAGATCTCTTCTGGGAGATCTCTTCTGGGAGATCTCTTCTGGAAGATCTCTTCTGGAAGATCTCTTCCGGGAGATCCAGCGGTGAGCAAAATCAATCCTTAATTAGGATTCACCTTACGAATAATTTTTTTTGTCTGTGATTGTGTTGTGTGTTAGGTGCCAGCTGTCAAAGGCACTTGTCGATTGACACTACCTGTTGTGTATTTGTGTGTGTGTGTGTGAGAGAGAGAGAGAAGAGAGAGAGAGAGAGAGAGAGAGAGAGAGAGAGACTAAGACTGTTCCAGGTGGGTCTAAGTTAATTAATAATAGGAGGATTGTCCTGTCCACTCGTCTCTGGAGAACTGACCGACTCTAAATCACCCACTCAGAGCCATCGCAGTTCCAATACACAGTAATACAATACACAATGCAATAACTTAACTCTTTCATCTAGTTTTAACAGCAAGAATAAATCACACAAATAAATCCGGTCTGACCTGAATCTCTGTCTTTAGTACACAATTTCCATCTCCAGTAAGATTAAATACTACAAAGATCTTTGGCAATCCTAAACTGGGGCCTTGAATGCTCGCCTCAGCTCGTCAATTCTAAATTCCGAACTTGTGGCGTAAGAGATGTGTAGCGGCGGTAAAGGTGTATAAATGTGTTTGAGCGGTGAATGTGAGGTTATGTTGAAGCTGATGTGAAGTTGAGGCAGGCAGTGTGTGGCAAGAAAAAGATACATGTTTCAAACATGAATATTTGATGTTATGGATCCAGCTGGTGAAGTTATGTCTGGTTCCTTCCTGTACTCGCCAAGTTGTGGTTGCAGAGGTCGAGTCATAGCTCCTGGCCCCGCCTCTTCACTGGCCGCTACTGGGTCACTCTCCCTGCACCGAGCTTTATCATACCTCTTCTTAAAACTATGAATGGATCCTGCCTCCACTGTGTGTGTATGTGTGTGTGTGTGTTGTCTGTGTGTCTGGGCATTTGTGTTTGTATGGTGTGTGTGTATGTGTGTGTTTGTATGTGTATTCATCTATTTGTGGTTGCAGAGGTCTGGTCTAAGCTCCTGGCCCCGCCTCTTCGCTGTGGTGTGATCCTCTTCCATCTACCTGACCTTTATGTAGAGAAATATTTTCTAATATTTCTACACAGTTTTCTCCTAAATTTAAAATATGTATGACCTTGTGCTCTCTCTGTTCATGCCACTAGTAAATCTTCCTTCTCCGTTTTATCGTGTTTTTTTATGGGAATATATAGTATCTCCTCTCCTTTTCTTGTGTTCTTATGAGGGAATTTCAAATATTTTCACTTTTCGTATGTCTCATTTCTTAATTCTGAAATACACTTTTTTTTCACCTTTGAATGTGCATAGTGAAAGAGTTTATCCTTCCTAAGCTCTTTTCAAAGCCCAGCACTATCTTATAAGGATATATTAAGACCCCTTGGACGCCACTCACAACAGTCTGCTATCACCCAGATACCTATTTACAGTAGTAGGTGCAGCAGCTTACACATGTACGTGCACGTGACACTCACACATCTGGTTATTGTCAATCACATACACTCAAATCTTGAAATTAAATATGACACTGATTACTATCTGTCTGGTCTGAGGGGACTGATCACTTCAAAATTACTTCTAATCATCAGTGTTATATTCACCTGTATTCAACTGAAGAAGCCTGTGGTGCAGGCGAAACGTTTCGGCAGTATACGCAAATGTTGCACGTGTTTTTTATTCATCAACTTGTTGGTATTTTATACCAGCAATACCAAGACACAAATACCCATCTTCACTATTAAGAACCACATACAGACTTTATCAGTAACTGTAGACACAAAACACAAGCAGCCTTCAGCAGAGTAATATTGCAAAATAACACGAACACAGTGTTGCAAGCATAACAGTAACACAAACACTCCGGAACGCATTTAAAATCTTAATGTCTAAGTCGTGTGGAAGAAATCCAGGAAAACGCAGAGACGAACTTTTCGAAAACGACTCTGCAAAATGCGGAAAAATAAGCGTGAATGTTTGGGCCAGGTTAAAAGTGCTTAGAAATTCGTGAAAATCCGTGAATAGTAGAGTTCGTGAGGAGGAGAGATCAATAAAACTAACAAAATTAGCGTGAGGTTATCACGAAAAGCTTCGAGACAATGCAAGACACAAGAGTGTTGGAATTATTACTGAATTAGGAGTGAAAGACAGACAAGTGGGTATTAATGCTCGTGATGTCATTCCTCTGGAAGATAAGAGGTGCAATGGAAGATTAAAAACAGGAAACAAATGCTGTGCATTCTTGAATGAGCGAGTGAGAGGTATTAGTGAATGTTGACCTGGGCGAGGCGAGCGAAGTGTCGGGGGCGAGTGACAGGTTGTGGCGTCGGTGGGTATGAGTGCCATGCCTCGCCCACCTCCTTCTCCTCCTCCTCCTCCTCCTCCTGCAGCTCACGCCAGCTCAGCTCATCCTCGCAGGGGCTCTGTTGACCCGAGGGCTGCCAACTCAGGAGGCTAAGTGAGCTCAACCAGGTAGTAGAGGCCACCTAGTGAGGATTAAGGATGAAGGTTACTGGTTGAGGAGCAGGATGAGGTAGGTGACAGTGGAAGCCTCCAAGGAAGAATTGGGTAAAAAAAGAAGAGTACAAACGAGGGGTACAATACAGAAAGAGTGGTTAAGGCTTCCTGAGAACGATTAGGGAAGCAAGGTATTGCATTAGGGCACCAAGTAAACTTCCCAGCAATGACTGAGGAAACTGGATGCTTATTTTGGGCACAAAGTTGAAGTAGTGGTGGAGTCCATTTAGAAGTGTTTTATATATAAAGAAGATAATGGTTGAGGGCAATAAATAAACTGAGGAAGTATTGGCAGCCTTCTAGCGAAGACTGAGGCAGGAATACTCAGGCTCAGAGCTCTAAATAAGCTGAGAAAAGTGGCGTAGACTTCCTAGCAAGGACTGAGGACATCTGGTACTGGACTGAGGCAAATAGTAAGCCAAACCAGGTGGTGTAGAAGACGCCCAGCAAGGCTTAAGTAATGCGATTACTGGTTAAGACAGCTAATTAAGACAGAAGTGGCAGTGACATCCTAACACTGGTTTAAGTGTTCTTCCTAGTTAAATAAGCAATGGTTTATATAAAACCCTTAACGATTGTAAGGAAATTAGTCATTCCATAGTGTTAGAAATAAGAACACGTTGATGGAAGTGTTTATATATATATATTATATATATATATATATATATATATATATATATATATATATATACTATATATATATATATATATATATATATATATATATATATAAACAAGATAAGGAAAAACTTCATATATATATATATATATATATATATATATATATATATATATATATATATATATATATATATATGAAGTTTTTCCTTATCTTGTTTTTAGTAATTTATACAGGAGATGGGGTTACTACCCCATTGCTCCCGGCATTTAGTCGCTTCTTACGACACGCATAGCTTACGGAGGAAGAATTCTGTTCCACTTCCCATACAGACAAGCAGAAATAAACAAGAACAAGAACTAGGAAGAAAAATAGAAGAAAAACCCAGAGGGGTTAGTATATATATGCTTGTATATGCATGTGTTGTGTGACCTAAGTGTATGTAGAAGTAGCAAGACATACCTACAACCTTGCATGTTTATGAGACAGGAAAAGAGACCAGCAATCCTACCATCATGCAAAACAATTACAGGCTTGTGTTTCACACTCATTTGGTAGGACGGTAGTACCTCCCTGGGTGGTTGCTGTCTACCAACCTACTAGCATATATTAGTTTTTACGAGGATAGTGAGGCTCAGGTTAGAGTATGTAGGCGAGAGGGAGATTATTTCCCAGTAAAAGTAGGCCTTAGACAGGGATGTGTGATGTCACCGTGGTTGTTCAATATATTTATAGATGGAGTTGTAAGAGAAGTGAATGCTCGGGTGTTGGCAAGAGGTGTGGGGTTAAAAGATAAAGAATCTAACACAAAGTGTGGGAGTTGTCACAGTTGCTCTTTGCTGATGACACTGTGATTTTGGGAGATTCTGAAGAGAAGTTGCAGAGGTTGGTGGATGAGTTTGGTAGTGTATGTTAAAGAAGAAAATTAAAAGTGAATATAGGAAAGAGTAAGGTGATGAGGATAACAAAAAAAATAGATAACGGAAGATTGGATATTAGATTGGAGGGAGAGAGTATGGAGGAGGTGAATGTGTTCAGATATTTGGGAGTGGATGTGTCAGCAGATGGGTCTATGAAGGATGAGGTGAATCATAGATTTAACGAGGGAAAAAGGTGAGTGGTGCACTGAGGAGCTTGTGGAGACATAACTTTATCCATGAAAGCAAAGAGGGAAATGTATAAGAGTATAGTTATACCAACACTCTTGCATGGGTGTGAGACATGGGTGGTGAATGTTGCAACAAGGAGAAGGATGGAGGCAGTGGAGATGTCATGTCTGAGGGCAATGTGTGGTGTGAATATAATGCAGAGAATCCATAGTTTGGAGATTAGGAGGAGGTGTGGGATTACCAAAACTATTATCCAGAGAGCTGAGGAGGGGTTGTTGAGATGGTTTGGACATGTAGAGAGAATGGAACAAAATAGAATGACTTCGAGAGTGTATAAATCTGTAGTGGAGGGAAGGCGGGGTAGGGGTCGGCCTAGAAAAGGTTGGAGGGAGGGGGTAAAGGAGGTTTTGTGTGCGAGGGGCTTGGACTTCCAGCAAGCGTGCGTGAGCGTGTTAGGAGCGAATGGAAACAAATGGTTTTTAGGACTTGACGTGCTGTTGGAGTGTAGGCAAGGTAACATTTATGAAGGGTTTCAGGGAAACCGGCAGGCCGGACTTAATTCCTGGAGATGGGAAGTACAGTGTCTGCACTCTGAAGGAGGGATGTTAATGTTGCAGTTTTGTAGCTGTAGTGTAAGCACGTCTCTGGCAAGACAGTGATGGAGTGAATGATGATGAAAGTTTTTGTTTGTCGGGCCACCCTGCCTTGGTGGGAAACGGCCGATGTGTTAATAAAAAAAATATATATACGAATGAGTGGTATTGATCAATAACAACACTGCACTAGCCAGGGTTCGAACCCATGTTGTACTGGCTCGTCATTGTGAGCGAGAACCACATGACGCCTTAATTAAACCACAGGACTACCCAATCCTACAGGAACCAAGCACCCAGCGTCGCTAGGTGTTACTCTTGGTCCGAGGACATACGGTAGTGTGGTTCTCGCTCACAATGACGGGCCAGTACAACATGGGTTCGAACCCTGGCTAGTGAAGTCTTGTTATATATATATATATATATATATATAAAGAGAGAGAGAGAGATATCATATAAACTAACTAGTTACTTTTTTATGTTACATTAGCAGAATAAAAATACAAAAATGTGTGAGTTCTGCCCCGGGTTTGTGTACAGAGCCTGAGCTGCTGTGTACACTGTCTGAGATCTTGTGCACACACATTGACGTATGCACATACACTGAAGGTTACACACATGATGATGTATACACAGGTGTGTGCAGACAGAGCTGAACGCACAAGACACAGAAGTGTACACTCAGATTGCGTTTACACCTAGGGTTGTGGTGTAAATGAGTGTAAACACTGGCGATGAGGTGTAAATGACTCACATCTAACTGCTTACTTAACTTCAATTGCGCAGAGATGCAATTTGTCTGCATCTCTCTCTCTCTCTCGCCCTCTCTCTGCCACACCTCCTTACAGCTCTCTCTGCCACACCTCCCTACAGCTCTCTCTGCCACACCTCCCTACAGCTCTCTCTGCCACACCTGCCTATCCCCCTCTCTCCACCACACCTGCCTACCCTCTCTCTCTCTCTCTCTCTCTCTTCGACACGTGCCTACCCCTTTCTTCCTAAACCCTTTCCCCTCCCTCCCCCTCCTCAACAACACCTGCCACCCCCTCCCCTCCCTCTTGGCCTTTGTTGTGACAAGCCCTGAGTAACACGAACCTCGACACCCGTCAAGAAGCAACAGCCCCACTGTCTCGCCTCGTCTTCCTGTCTGATACCTTAGACAGTTTAAGATGGAAACAATCTGCTAACTCTTCTGTACTCGACTGAAGAAGCCTCCTGCGCAGGCGAAACGTTTCGAATTAAAGATACCTAACTGTTGCACATGTGTCGGTATTTTATACCATTTCCAACTTATCAAGCAGGCTGTTACTACTAGCTGCCCGTAGACCTTCATAACCATCACAGCCTAATTGATCTTTCTCTTGGACGAGGTAGTTTCATTTATTAAAAGATAGTTTAAAACTCGTTTTATTTCGACGTTTAACAGTGAAACCTGTAAAATTATCTCTGATCCATAAACTGTAACGTAACTTGACGTAACTTGACGTAACTTGACGTAACTTGACGTAACTTGACGTAACTTGACGTAACTTGACGTAACTTGACGTAATTGGAAGTGAAGGAGGAAGGAAGGAGATCGGAAAAAGATAAAGAAAATGAATCAGATGATAAAGATAGAAGCGGAAAGGGGAAGAAGGGGATTTAGGTAGGGAGGGGATGAGATAGGGTAAAGGGAAATGGGATAGGAGAAAAAGAGGAGAGGATTTACAGGAGGGTGGGATGAAAAAGTAAGGGAGGCGAGAGAGAGAGAAGGAAAACACGGGAACAAGAGAGGGGAAGCGAGAGAAGACAAGGTGAGGGGAGACGAGGGGAAAGAAAGTGGTGAAAACAATATACGAGTAATAATGAAGAGAGAATTAACACACACACACAAACACACAAACATGGAGCAGGGATAGAGAGGACCTAGTAGCGATCAGTGAAGAGGCGGGGCCAGGAGCTATGAATTGACCCCTGCAACCACAAATAGGTGAGTACACACACACACACAACTCACTTGGATAGAGTGACTTATAACTAACTGGAAATGTGTTACAAACTAACTGGATAAGAGTAACTTACATAAATGTGCAAGCATAGAGGGGAAAGGACAGAAGAAATAAGGCTGGAAAGAAGAAAAAAAACAGTGTTGAAGGATAGGTAAATAAAGAAAGTTTAAAGATGTAGGGAGCACTGGATGATATTCACTGCTTTCTGCTCACTGCAGATAGCCAGTGAAAGATTAGAACTCACATAAATAATCACTGCCTGGAACATGGAATAAATAACAGAGATACAAGACGAGGCTGCAGCAAGAGATGTAACCACGGGGGATATTAAAAATTATAAGATATATTAAACTAAAGATGGGAAACCACAAGCATAGCTCTTAGAGAGAGAGAGAGAGAGAGAGAGAGAGAGAGAGAGAGAGATAAGGATGACTCGAGTCTGGAACATCTTTATACAGCATAATGATATCAACGAAATAAAGTCAGTTAATCAAATGAAAAAGCTGGCCCACAAATGGCTCCAACTTTATCCTGTTCCATACTTGTATGTCTCATAACAATGAAAAGGCTTTTAATGAGCTGATGTAGGTAACAGCTTTTAGCTTGTAAATAAAGTTAGGAATCATTAACCTAACCTTGTAAAACCCTGTATAAAAAAAAAGGTAGGTAGGGAGGGAGGTAGGTAGTTAGGCGAGTAGGTAGGTAGATAAATAGGTACGTAATTACTAACAGGTCGAGAATAAAATCATAATACTCTGGCTGGAACAAATCACAAATAACCCCCACTTAGCTGGGGAAACACCTGCAGACCTTGTCATAACCAGTTAGTAAGTAAGTTTATTCAGGTATACACAAATACATTTTCATACATTATCATACATAGCAGCATATGTGTAGAGAACCTAGGATAACCCAAAAAAGTCAGAGTGACTTATTTCCATTGGGGTCCATTGACAGCCTTTGTCAGACACATTTCTTGGTGTCACCAGCATCACCAGACATCCATCAAAGATAGGCGATAAATCGAAACGTTGTGTAAACAAACGTTTCACTCACAGAGAACTCGACAGAACGAAAATTTGTTTTAAAGAAAGGCTGAGTGTGTCTACTAGGACGCTTCCATCTAGCACACACACACACAGAGGAGGGCAGGGGAAAGAGGAACACGTTGATGCGCATACAAATGATCCACGTAAATCTCTTGTCTCCACCGACCCTCGCTTCCTGAGGCGAGCTTTATATAAGAATTCATATCCGCTGGGATTCCTTTCCCAGTTGGACTCTCCCGGTCGGCAGAACTGTCGCCGATTACGAACTTCGAGACGTAAGAACGAGGCGCTGAGACTCGTAGATTCTTGCCAGGAACACACTACAGGGAAGGGAGGTTTTTTTCTTTTTAAACAGGGTTTTTCAAGGTTAGGTTTAGGGTTCCTAACTTTATTTACAAGCTAAGAACTGTATGAGCCATGAAAATAATAATAATAACAATAAAAGTAATAAAAATAATTTTATTATTATTATTGTCGTTGTTGTAATTATTTTGTAAGTCTTTGTGTTGAGTTCTTATCCTTTTCGGAATATTTTATCTCTATTGATTGTACATTCCTAGTTCTCTCTCTCTCTCTCTCATGAGCGGGTGTATATATTTCACACTTTATTGCATATTTCTATGAAATTTGTGTATATTTGATTAATTATTTTGCACCCTGTTGTAGGTGTAGCCTTGGGAATATAAATGATGTAACATCACAGTGTGTATACACGAATGTAAACTTTGCGACCATTGTAAACGTAGTTTGTGTTTCTGCAACACGAATGTAAACTTTGCGACCATTGTAAACGTAGTTTGTGTTTCTGCAACACGAATGTAAACTTTGCGACCATTGTAAACGTAGTTTGTGTTTCTGCAAAACGAATGTAAACTTTGCGACCATTGTAAACGTAGTTTGTGTTTCTGCAAAACGAATGGAAACTCTGCCAAAGTTTGATTAGATTGGATGAGCTCAGATTAGATTATGTCAGGTTAGATTGAATAAAGGTTAGGTTAGGTTAGGCTAAGTTAAGCTCAGGTTATGTTAGATCGGCTTACGTTAGGCTAGGTTAAGATCAGATAAAGTTAGGTTAAATTTGGTTAATGTCAGTTACCAACATGTCACCAAATATTAACACCTATAAATTCAATCATTCATACATGCACCATACACAACATATTACACAACATACGCAACATACGCAACATACAACATACCGAGGCTCAGCTAAGGCATGTTGACGGGTCCTAAGCTGGAGTGCAAGATGTTGGAGAAGATTTAGGAAAGCCGAGAGACTCCAGACGTGCTATGTAAACATAGCAAAACCTCAGAAATATATTAAATATACTCACTCGAGTATTTTAATGTCATGTATTGATCGCTATTACTAAATAACGTAGCATTTAGTGTTAACATTTTTAAGAGTATTAATCAGCGGTTTTGTAATTAAAACTACTGATTATCAGTGTATGACTAAAAACAGTGTCTCTCTCCATCCGGGTTATAATTGTGTATTGACAAGTGTTTGTTTTACTTTTGTTATTCACACACACACACACACACACACACACACAACACACACACACACACACACACACACACACACACACACACACACACACACACACACACACACACACAGTAACAAGCTCACTGTTGAAAAGATTATAGTAAATGGCCTTTGTATTGTTCCAGGATGCTTTATTATTATTATTTAGTGTTGTTATTGTTTATGTTCGTGGAGAAACGATACGGTAGTAGGAAAAGGGATGAAACGAAAGAAATGGATGGAAAGATAGATTAGGAAAGAAAGAGGGAATGAAGGAAGAGACGAGGATGGAAGAAGCAGTGGAGAAGATGAACGAGACGGAGGGGGTAAGTGAAAGAAGAGAGAGAAGGATGAGAAGACGGAAGAGCAGAAGTGACAGTATTAGAAGAGATAATGAGAAAGGGAGATGTGGGGAGAAGAAGAGAAGATAAAGAGAAGTCCTTCCTGCGGAAGGCTTCGCCTTTATCCTTTTTGACTCTGAAGATGGTCTGAAAAACTTGCAGTCAGAGCTATTAACCTCTCACTGTGATGGCCCCTTTGTACAAGGGGAGGGGGTAAAGGGGGCCATGGGATTAGAACACAAGGGAAGGGGGTGAAGGAGGCATAGGAAAGGGGGTAATGAGACATGGAGAAGAGGGAGAGAGGAGTTTGAGGATCACGGTTAGAGGATCACGGCTTGGGGTAGGACTGGGTGAGGGAACAGAGGGTAGGCGAGGGGACTAAGGGAGGGGGACACAGATGAGTCGTATGAATACATACAGGTAAGATTAGTAACATAAAGAGTTAATAATAATAATGATAGTAATATTAATTATTATTATATGTATTATTAATATTATACGGATTATTATATGTATCATTATTATTATTATATGTATTATTAATATTATACGTATTATTATATGTATTATTATTATTATTATTATATGTATTATTATTATTTTGTGGCATCTATGTATGAAGTTCAGGTTATACATATTTGGTTACCTTTATACAGTAAGATGTATATACTATATATAAGAGAGAGAGAGAGAGAGTTAGTATTACGTGGTGGTGAATAATTAGTATGTCCGGTGCACATACCTGAGCGGCTGGAGTGATCAGTCTTCTGCTAGTGTACACACCTTCGTAATCAATATTGACCACAAGGAAGATTTATGCATACTGTGTGTGTGTGTGTGTGTGTGTGTGTGTGTGTGAACTCAGGCTCAGGGGTACTTCTTTTTAAGCAGAGACTCTTGTAGTTAGACTCTGAACATTTTTTGGTGACACCAACAATGGTATCCAGGTATAGCATTAAAACTTCAAGAATTCACAGTACTGTGACTGTAACAATTCACAGTACTGTGACTGTAGCAATTCACAGTACTGTGACTGTAGCAATTCACAGTACTGTGACTGAATTATATTCTTGTTAACTGCTTGGCATGAAGCTGTGTCTAGGTGTTACTCAGTGAACTAGAAAACTAGAACCTCTAGTGGGAACTCTCTATTTAGAAGAAAGTGCAATAGATAGTTTACCACTGGAAATACTGTATAAAGAGCACAATAGATAGTTTACCACTGGAAATACTGTATAAAGAGCACAATAGATAGTTTACCACTGGAAATACTGTATAAAGAGCACAATAGATAGTTTACCACTGGAAATACTGTATAAAGAGCACAATAGATAGTTTACCACTGGAAATACTGTATAAAGAGCACAATAGATAGTTTACCAGGGAAATATTGTATAAAGAGCACAATAGATAGTTTACCACTGGAAATACTGTATAAAGAGCACAATAGATAGTTTAACAGTGGGAATTGTGTATTAGAATACAGCAAAATAGTTTACCAGATGTAATTATAAGACAAAATAGATAGTTGATAAGTGGGAATGCTTCAGAAAAACGAAAAACAATGATAGTTGATCCACAGGGTGACCCAAAAGTCTGGACACTGGCGAAATTGCTTTTTTTTTTTAAATAATTATACAGTAATTTTAATGAATAATATCTTGTGCATCATTTGCGATTCAAAGTTCAACGCGCTTTGCAAGATTCACATGAACACGATGCGATAACTCCGGGAAAAAATTACGGATTTTAGTGACATTTCCTACGTGCCCAGACTTTTGGGTCACCAAGTATGTAAATACTCTGAAGACAGTGCTGTCTTTGCGTCTTGTTGCAATTGCGACACTTCTGGGCATTTATCCTTCAGTAAGAATTTACCGACAGAAATATGCAACGATTTGTCATACGCTGTAAACATTTATAACGTGGAGTGCCCAGCAGGGCAGAAAAAAAGGTATTTGTGTCACGTTCGGGATATAATTAACTTAATCAGATTTATAAAGGTCAGGGCATTAGCTTGCACCATAACACCCAACAGGCTTTCACTGAAATTATTTTGTGATTTGTGGCTGCATTAAAATAAGGATCCATGGTAGTGATTGATGTTTGATCTCAGCTGATCAATGCTACGTGACCAGCTGAGGATAGATCAGCTGGTGATCGGTATCTCACCTCAGCTGATCAATGCTACGTGACCAGCTGAAGTCAGATTTGTGGTTTTTGTTGTGATTCGTTTGGTTTCTTGTTTTGTGGACTGTTTCATCTGGTTTAATATTTTGTGGTGTTTCGTTTGGTTTATTTTTTGGTGGAATGTTTTGCCTGGTTTATAATTTGTGTTTCGTCTGGTATATGGCTTTATGGAGTGTTTGGTCTGGTTTATGGTTTTATTGTGTGTTCGTCTGGTTATTGGTTTTGTACACACACACACACACACACACACATACACATACACACACACACATACACACACACACACACACAGAGTTGTCAGGAAGTGGAATAGTCTGGGAAGTGATATAGTGGAGGCAGGATCCATACAAAGCTTTAAGAAGAGGTATGATAAAGCTCATGGAACAGGAAGTGACCTAATAGCGGCCAGTGAAGAGGCGGGGCCAGGAGCTGTGACTCGACCCCTGCAACCACAACTAGGTGAGTACACACACACAGGCTCCAAAGTGTCCAGGATGGGACCCAAATATCCAGAGTTTCCATATAAAGAGAAGAAAGTTTTTAAGTTACTAACTTTGTAAAGAAAATCTTGTTGCAGTATTTTGATAGAAGTGCAGCACTGAGAGTCTCGCAGGACCTCAGTGTTTGTAACAATAACCACAACAAAAACCAATGATAACAGTAATGATAAAACAACAGTAACAAACAACAATAACAAAAGCAAAAATAGGAATAAAAATAATTTCTACCTGATTTAATTTTTTTAAAGACTGTTAAACCCCCCTGCCACTGAGGTGTGTGTATACTCACCTAATTTGTACTCACCTAATTGTGGTTGCAGGGGTCGAGACTCAGCTCCTGGCCCCGCCTCTTCACTGATCGCTACTGGTATGGTTCCTGCCTCCACTACATCACTTGCTAGACTATTCCACTTCCTGACTACTCTATGGCTGAAGAAATACTTCCTAACATCCCTTTGACTCATCTGAGTGTGTGTGTGTTCACTGTTGTTGCTGTTGGAGTCTAATCTCAGCTCCTTACTGTAAACTACTCTTCGTCATTGTTCAGTTATTTCACATTTCTTTACGAGATTAGTGATAATTCATAGTCTCCATTTATGTCTGCAAGTCTTCTAGAAGTGCTGATGAAACAGCATTCATCATCATTCATTCAACTTCTGTATTTGCCAGAAGTGCTGGCACAGTACATTATCAAGAGAAAATCATATAAGTCTACCTGGAGTCTACCTGGACTCTACCTGGAGTCTACCTGGAGAGTATTCCGGAGATCAACTCCCCTGCGGCTCTGTCCATGACCAGGCCTCCCGGTGGATTAGGGCCTGATCAACTAGGCTGTTACTATATAAATAATAATTTTGCTCTTCTCTATTCCTACCCTTTCCTCCTATACCCTTCCCCTTCCATTCTCTTCGTCCCCATTTCCACTCTGTGACAAGTACCAAACCTGTGGTGGACAGACGTGATCTCTCATGCTATCCCTGGATTAACTAGATTCAGGTCTACGGCTGCGCCTCCCTCAGGCTTCCAATATAGTGTCAACTTACTCAACTTTACCAGATATTTCTTCATTGTGACAGTGTGCGTCCAGGTGGACTATCAGTATCGTCATGACATTAAGAAATCAGTGATGTAAGTGTGGAAGGAAATATGTGATGATCTGTGTGTGTGAGTTAAATTGGCAAGAATACAAATGAACAGTACACAACCCGCACATGGGAGAGTGAAACATAGGGCGACGTTTCGGTCCAACTTGGGCCATTTACTGTGACTTGTAAATGGTTCAAGTCGGACCGAAACGTCGTCATAACCATCTCTCTTCTATGTGTGAGTTATTTGTGTATGTTCAGAGTAACTCGTATGGTCTGAAATATTGATTACAATAAAAATTATCGAAAAAAAATGAGCCGCCAAAAAAATCAAAGTAGGGAAAAGATCTGAGTCCAGATAAACCGACTGTAAACAAACGTGACACATTGTAAATCTAGTAACCTATGTGGGAACAAGTGGCTTTGTTTTCCCTGAGGTTCCTCAGGTACAGGTTCACATGTCTTACTGGTTTACCTGTATATAATATCCATAAATCTTGCCAGATGAAGTTCCACGTTAAACAACCAGCTGCAGTTCTCCCAGACTGTTGGTGACTACACTCTGGGTTGTATGCAAATGTATGAAGTTTACCACAAAAAAGGTGGACGAATTAATTACATATTCACGGTAAGAAGGTCCTTGCATAATACCGCTGAGCGAAACTCTGACGGAGACAATCAACATTCATTTGTTAGCAGAATTTTTCACGTCTCTATGTAATATTTTCACTAAGATTCGTACTAAAAACTGGCGGTATAATTAACTACCAGTGTGTGTGTGAATATATATATAATATATATATATATATATATATATATATATATATATATATATATATATATATATATATATATATATATATATATATATATATATATAATACAGGGTATTACTAAGTTCTTCTGTACATGTACACGTACTCTCGTGTACACGTACTCTATTGCATATAATTTGTAATCACGACCTGTGTGGTTTTCAAAATTCGCCTCATCGGTGTCGAATTCAATGTGGATCAATAATATCAGGTTTAGCCTGGCCTATTTATCACCTCCCTCCATTCCTCTGGGTTGACATAATGATCAAAGTTTCTTGTTACTGACTCCAGTGACTCTGCCTCGCACTCCAGGGTTCTCCCTCGAGTGGTCTGTTGTCGGTGTTATTCAGAGTGGTTAAGTCAGCTAAGATGAGGTTGGAGTCAGTCTCCTGGCTTCCATGGCTTTGTAAGAAGGCTGTCTCTATGATGGTTTAGTTAGGTTGTTGGTGGGTAGTCTGGTAGTGGGTTAATTTGCTGGTGGGTTAGTAAGGCGGTGGCTTAGTTTGTTGGTGGGTTAGTTTGCTAGTGGGTTTGTTTGGTGGTGGGTTAATTTGCTGGTGGGTTAGTAAGCCGGTAGCTCAGTTTGCTGTTGGGTTAGCTTGTTCTCAGGGTAGTTAGTTGGTGGCCTAGTTTGAAGGTGGCTTATTTGTTGGTGGGTTAGTTGCTTGGTGGGTCGAAATGTTTTACTGAAGACACTAGTAAAGAAACATCACACGTTGCAGAGTAAGCGTGTTTTTGACAACGTTTCGCTCTGTGTGGAATTTTCTCAAGTCATGATATGATAAAGTTCTTTAAAAAAAAAGGGCGAAACGTTGTCTCAAAGTTTGTCGTACATGGCGTGTCGCTTTTACATTAGTGTACGTGTTTACCCCTTTGTACTGCTGTGGTAAGGCTGAGTTTTGTGTGTCATAGAGACTGTTGATTTTGTTGTTTGTATATTGTGTGTATGTGTGATTCATTTGTTGTTGTTGTTGTTTGAGATTTGATGTTTACTGTCTCTTAGTGTCGTCTGTCTCTCCATTTCGAAGGCTGAGAAAGAGAGAGAGAGAGAGAGAGAGAGAGAGAGAGAGAGAGAGAGAGAGAGAGAGAGAGAGAGAATAGATTACCCGTGTTATTCAACACCAGACCACTACCAAAATATCTCTATTCTTTCCTTACCAGCCAGCGCCAGCCTTCACCACCATTAGCACAACCACCACCAATACCACTTACCACCCACCACCCACCTACCACCACTCACCACCCACCACCCACCTACAACCACCCACATGGTAAGCTCAGAGGAAATATGATCTTCACTCTACAATAATCAGAATCTCTCATCATTCAAATTGGCGTCCCATAAGTGGTGGTAAATATTTATGTTATAAAGCTATGTTTACTATAATTAGAGAGAGAGAGAGAGAGAGAGAGAGAGAGAGAGAGACTGACTTTAAATAAAAATTCTAGGAGGTCCACCTTCGTTTTCTTCCTGCGACCTTTGCTTCACATCCTCCGCTAACAAATTTTTCACGATCTCTTTAAAATATTTTTGTTTTTCTAACAAGAAGCTCCAAAAATGAGCTCAATCTCGTAGGAACCTGATTTATTTACTCTTAATTTGATTTACGCACACACACACACACACACACACACACACACACATACAAACACACACACACACATGATGAGGTATCACAGTGGGCGCCTGTGACGAGCGGTGTACCGCAGGGGTCAGTCCTAGGACCAGTGTTATTCTTGGTATATGTAAATGACATGACGGACGGGATAGACTCAGAAGTGTCTCTGTTCGCAGATGATGTGAAATTAATGAGGAGAATCACATCGGAAGAGGACCAAGCAGGACTTCAAACAGACCTGGACAAGCTTGACATCTGGTCTAGCAACTGGCTTCTCGAATTTAATCCCACCAAATGCAAAGTCATGAAGATCGGAGAAAGGCAAAGAAGACCGCTGACAGAGTACAGGCTAGGTGGACAAAGGCTACAAACCTCGGCAAAGGAGAAAGACCTTGGGGTGAGTATAACGCCAAGCACGTCTCCGGAGGCACACATCAACCAGATAACTGCGGCAGCATATGGGCGACTGGCAAACCTAAGATTAGCGTTCCGTTACCTTAACAAGGAATCGTTCAAGACACTGTACACCGTGTACGTCAGGCCCATACTAGAATATGCACCACCAGTCTGGAACCCACACCTGGTCAAGCACGTAAAGAAACTAGAGAAAGTGCAAAGGTTTGCGACAAGGCTAGTTCCACAACTCAGGGGTCTGTCCTATGAAGAAAGGTTGAGGAAATAGGACTAACAACACTGGAGAAAGAAGGGTCAGAGGAGACATGATAACGACATACAAAATACTGCGGGGAATTGACAAGGTAGACAGTGACAGGATCTTCCAGAGAGGGAACACAGAAACAAGGGGACACAACTGGAAGCTGAAGACTCAGATGAGTCAAAGGGATGTTAGGAAGCACTTCTTCAGCCACAGAGTAGTCAGGAAGTGGAATAGTCTAGAGAAAGATATAGTGGAGGCAGGAACCATACATAGTTTTAAGACAAGGTATGATAAAGCTCATGGAGCAGGGAGAGCAGAGACCCAGTAGCGGACAGCGAAGAGGCGGGGCCAGGAGCTGAGTCTCGACCCCTGCAACCACAATTAGGTGAGTACAATTAGGTGAGTACACACACACACACTGTGACACAAGTGATAACATACACTAGAGAACGGAAATAAACTCCATGGAGTCCTGAACAAGCTGAAATGTTTGGGTAGTTAAATGGCTGTTAGAGTTGAACTCCAATCAATTCACGGAACGGGTGGAACTTGAACCTATAGCAGGTGAGTCCAGTAATTGCAAGGTTATTTGTGTATGAGGTTATTGATCAGTGGTCTCAGTACCACTGATCACAGTACCACTAATCACAGTACCATTAATCACAGTACCACTAATCACAGTAACACTGATCACAGTAACACTGATCACAGTACCACTGATCCCAGTACCACTGATCACAGTACCACTGATCACAGTACCACTGATCCCAGTACCACTGATCACAGTACCACTGATCACAGTACCACTAATCACAGTACCACTAATCACAGTACCACTGGTCACAGTACCACTGATCAAAGTACCACTGATCACAGTACCACTGATCACAGCACCATTGATCACAGTACCACTGATCACAGTACCATTGATCACAGTACCACTGCTTACAGTACCACTGCTTACAGTACCACTGATCACAGTACCACTAATCACAGTACCACTAATCACAGTACCACTAATCACAGTACCACTAATCACAGTACCACTGCTCAGTGGTACTAAATGTCAACTCTACCAACATATGGACTATTATAATCATAGTGATGGTACAGACCCGTAGGGGCCAGACAGCACCTGGGGAATGGGAAGGAATCAGGTGTAGTCCAAGAAAGCCTTTAGTAGGTTCATTGCCTCGAATCAACGACATCAAAACACAGGTAGGCAGCGAACCACAATTTTGCAGATACCCACGATTGAGTATCTCCTGACGTATGTATTTATATATTATTATTATCAGTATGATTATTATTATGATTGCTATTATTATTATTATTATTTTCTCATGTAGCACTAAACCAGTGTGAGTCACTTAGCAGTTATCTACTTCTCCGAGGCTATGGGTCCCACAATTTACACTATATATATATATATATATATATATATATATATATATATATATATATATATATATATATATATATATATATATATATATATGTAGTATATATATATATATATATATATATATATATATATATATATATATATATATATATATATATATATATATATATATCCTTCGTTTTTCAATGTCTGAAGATACATTTTACAAAACAGATGCACTTGCTGTACGTTGAACAATCGTTTAATATATCTGGACATTATCTTCCTCTATTTTCTTTATTCTGCTTGAAATATTCTCCTTCCTATTGACAGTTTATATATTAAATATGTAATATCTGAAATTAAATTTAAATACACTATTATGATAAGAGAAGATACAGCTGTGAAAGTTGCTTTTATTTCAACCACCTTTCGCTCTGTATAGAGCGAAACGTCTACTTATAACTTGTTCGTCGACCTGTAATTGGATTCACTCCTGAAGCTTCTACACTATGCACTCCTACACTCAATGCATTATTCGCTAAACACTTTTGCATTCTTTCTTACGAATTTGTTATATGTCGTTCGCGCAGTCCAAATATTTTCTTCAAAGGCTTTCCATATATTGGATATTGTATATTCTCCAGATATTGAGTGAATATTCTCCATTGTGTCAGAGCATCTCCTGTATGATGGGAGCGAAGTCTCTCAGTGTTTGGAGAGAGGAGGTGGTGAACCAGACCCGGGGCTGGTGTGGGTCTTCGGTGGTGACGCGGCAGTGTGGTCTTCCGGATGGTGAACCAGACCCGGGGCTGGTGTGGGTCTTCCTGTGGTGGTGAACCAGACCCGGGGCTGGTGTGGGTCTTCCTGTGGTGGTGAACCAGACCCGGGGCAGGTGTGGGTCTTCCTGTGGTGGTGAACCAGACCCGGGGTACTACCTTGTGGTTGCAGGTCGAGACATAGCTCCTGTGGTTGTGGTGAACCAGACCCGTGGCTGGTGTGGGTCTTCCTGTGGTTGTGGTGAACCAGACCCGGGGCTGGTGTGGGTCTTCTTGTGGTGGTGAACCAGACCCGTGGCTGGTGTGGGTCTTCCTGTGGTTGTGGTGAACCAGACCCGGGGCTGGTGTGGGTCTTCTTGTGGTGGTGAACCAGACCCGTGGCTGATGTGGGTCTTCTTGTGGTGGTGAACCAGACCCGTGGCTGGTGAGGGTCTTCCTGTGGTGGTGAACCAGACCCGTGGCTGGTGTGGGTCTTCCTGTGGTTGTGGTGGTGGGGGGTGATGATGGTGGTAGTCGTGGTTGGTTGTGGTGGTGGCAACAGCAGCAGCAACTGCGACGGTGTTATTGGTGTTGGTGGTGTCGAGGTGGTGTCGGCGGTGCTAGTAGTGCTCTTGTTTTGTATCTGTTTGTTATTGCTGCTGGTGTTGGTGTCGTTGTAAAAGGGCATTACTGTTGTTTTCTGTTGTTGCTGGCGGAATTGTTATTGTTGGCGATCGATGTTTATATTACTAGTAATGTTGGTGCTTTTATTGACACTTGTTTTTTTTATATTGTTGATTACTATACATTTTGTGGTGTTGGTGGTGGTGTTGGCGTTGGTGGTGATGTCGGTGTTCCGTAAGGTAAGAATCGTCAGGAAGCTGAACAAGTGTTTCCTGACGCGGGTCTTGTACGATGACCCGCCACTGGTGCTTTTGGTCATTTGACCGACGCCTTGGGCTGGCTTACCAGTCCACCCCTTTAAAAAATTAAAATTAAAATGCCCCGTTCATTACCCGGGACTCACCTTGTTCCCGGGAAGTCAAACATCATTCCACGTCCTTGTGTTGAATTTTGAAATGGGGTCAACCTCCCGCCCCCCTTTTATTTCATTTAGGGTGCAAAATACCACACAGTGCCAAGGCCAGTGACAACGTGGGATACGCAGTAAACAACGTAGTCATTCAACTATAGCCAATGGCTATAGTCTCCCACTATAGCCATTGATTAGGATAGCATCAAGGAGAGTCCAGAGATCCATAGTAAACACAATTGTCGGTAACTGTGTAGTAACAGTAGGTGGGTACGAGACTACCAGAGTAGTAGGTGGGTACGAGACTACCAGAGAGTAGTAGGTGGGTACAAGACTACCAGAGAGTAGTAGGTGGGTACAAGACTACCAGAGAGTAGTAGGTGGGTACAGACTACCAGAGAGTAGTATAGTGGGTACAGAGACTACCAGAAGTAGTAGGTGGGTACAAGACTACCAGAGAGTAGTAGGTGGGTACAAGACTACCAGAGTAGTAGGTGGGTACAAGACTACCAGAGAGTAGTAGGTGGGTACGAGACTACCAGAGAGTAGTAGGTGGGTACAAGACTACCAGAGAGTAGTAGGTGGGTACGAGACTACCAGAGAGTAGTAGGTGGGTACGAGACTACCAGAGAGTAGTATATGGGTACGAGACTACCAGATAGTAGTAGGTGGGTACAAGACTACCAGAGAGTAGTAGGTGGGTACAAGACTACCAGAGTAGTAGGTGGGTACAAGACTACCAGAGAGTAGTAGGTGGGTACGAGACTACCAGAGTAGTAGGTGGGTACAAGACTACCAGAGTAGTAGGTGGGTACAAGACTACCAGAGTAGTAGGTGGGTACGAGACTACCAGAGAGTAGTAGGTGGGTACGAGACTACCAGAGAGTAGTAGGTGGGTACGAGACTACCAGAGTAGTAGGTGGGTACGAGACTACCAGAGTAGTAGGTGGGTACGAGACTACCAGAGAGTAGTAGGTGGGTACGAGACTACCAGAGAGTAGTAGGTGGGTACAAGACTACCAGAGAGTAGTAGGTGGGTACAAGACTACCAGAGAGTAGTAGGTGGGTACAAGACTACCAGAGAGTAGTAGGTGGGTACAAGACTACCAGAGTAGTAGGTGGGTACGAGACTACCAGAGAGTAGTATAGTGGGTAAGAGACTACCAGAGAGTAGTAGGTGGGTACAGACTACCAGAGAGTAGTAGGTGGGTACAAGACTACCAGAGTAGTAGGTGGGTACGAGACTACCAGAGAGTAGTAGGTGGGTACGAGACTACCAGAAGTAGTAGGTGGTACAAGACTACCAGAGAGTAGTAGGTGGGTACAAGACTACCAGAGTAGTAGGTGGGTACGAGACTACCAGAGAGTAGTAGGTGGGTACGAGACTACCAGAGAGTAGTAGGTGGGTACGAGACTACCAGAGAGTAGTAGGTGGGTACGAGACTACCAGAGAGTAGTAGGTGGGTACGAGACTACCAGAGAGTAGTAGGTGGGTACGAGACTACCAGAGAGTAGTAGGTGGGTACGAGACTACCAGAGAGTAGTAGGTGGGTACGAGACTACCAGAGAGTAGTAGGTGGGTACAAGACTACCAGAGAGTAGTATATGGGTACGAGACTACTAGACAATAGTAGGTGGGCGTCACTTCAGCGTCATTACTCCAACAGCACCAGCAGCAGTAGAACCAGCAGCAGCACCAGCAGCAGCACCAGCACCACCAGCACCAGCACCACCAGCACCACCAGCACCACCAGCACCAGCACCACCAGCACCACCAGCACCAGCACCACCAGCACCACCAGCACCACCAGCAGCAGCCTCCTCTTGATTCTTGTCACATAGATGGTTTAAAAGTCACCCTATATGCTTAATTATTTAATTTTTACTTGGGGTTAGATGTTTACGAATTTGATTATTTAGTGTAAACTGGGAAAAACTGATCAGATTTTTTACTAGTTAAAATTATTATAAAAATAAATTTTCAAAGTTATAAATGGCTTCAGCTTCATCGTGTTCCATACTTGTTTGTCTCATAACAATAAAAAGGCTTTGAAATGAGCTGATGTAGGTAACAGCTCTTAGTTTGTAAATAAAGTTAGGAATCCTTAACCAAACCTTGTGCAAGAGAGAGCGAGAGAGAGAGAGAGAAAAGTGAGAGACACTATATTAAAGTTTCGTTGGACACTCCAATTGCGACTAGAGATACCTCCCCCCCCCTCCCCCCCCAAAATACATACAGTATCTTGGTATATTGGATGAACTTTGCATAGTGTGTGTGTGTTTTTGAGACAGTATCTCCTGCCTCAGCATCCCGGCGCCGCTGTTTCTCTTACTCTCGATATTATCTTCGTCTGTGCTTTATGACGAGTGGATTATTATCTTATTTTGCTTCTCAGAAGAAATGGAAAAATTTATGTGAAGGGGAGAGTTAATCATGTGTTAATCCAGTCCTTGTTTTTTTTTTTTTGTTTTTTTGGACTGGGGCCTTCCACTGGGGTACCTAGGTCTTCCAGTGGCGTGCCCAGGCCTTTCACTGGCGTACCCAGGCCTTTCACTGGCGTACCCAGGCCTTTCACTGGCGTACCCAGGCCTTTCACTGGCGTACCAGTCCAGCCATTAAAAACAATCACATGAATAAATCACATCATCGTGGCTGGAGCAATTCTGATATTAATTAAGTTGCCTCTCAGAATTCTGGGATATTTGTGGGGTTGGTTGAGGGGTTAGTTAAATTAATTGTGGGTTAGTCGGGGATTGTTAATATCACATCATGATATATGATGAAACAAACATTGTCCAAGCTTGCACAAATAATACCCAAGCTTCATTGTTTACATTATCAGCTGATACAAACAAAACATATAACAACATCTGCTCACCGGTAAACAAGTGGTCGATAATAACTGATCATATAACAGATATATAATCGGATGGATATATATATATATATATATATATATATATATATATATATATATATATATATATATATATATATATATAAGGAATAAATAAGGTCTTGAGGATATCTCTCAAGAGAGAACCCGCAATAATGGATTCAAGTTAGATAAGTTTAGATTTAGAAAGGATATAGGAAAGTATATTATATATATATATATATATATATATATATATATATATATATATATATATATATATATTATAATGTGAATTGCATGGAATTGCATGCAAATAGGATGTGAATTAGATATAAATTGCATAGAAATATGTAAATTGAAAATAAAAATAATATATGTCAGAAATAGATCATATAAACTGCGTATAAATTGGGGTACAAATGCCAGAGTGTCTGGGTATAACTAAGATGTATGTAAATTGGACAGAGGTTGTAGGTCATTACACTTATGTTAAGAGTCTTGGCAAAGGTTCTGGATAACAGAACTCATTACGTTAATTACCTGTCAGTCTATATCTCCGCCTAATTAGCTCTCAATTAGGAGGCCTGAGCGCTTACTTTAGCGTAAATATTGGCCCAGTTGTCGTGTTGGTCTGACTGGTCCTTTTATCGTAGTGGTTCAGTTGGTGTTATTGTCCGACTGGTACAGTGGTCATGATGTCTAGCTGATCTGGCTTGTACCGGTCCAGTGGCTGTATTGGTCCATTTATTATATTCGTCTGACTTGTCCACTGCCTGGACCAGTGGATGTAATGACAAGTGCGATCTATCTGTTTGTATACTATTTTGTGAATGCTTATAACTATGATCATGATCATAGTTTTTAAAGGGGTGGACCGGTAAGCCAGTGGAAGGCCTCGGTCTCATGACCAAAAGCTCCAATGGCGAGTCATCATCAAAGACTCGCGGACGTTGGCCGCATCGGTGCTTTTTGAAAACGTAATTTATTTTTGGCCAAACAATTTTGGGCAAACCCGGTTATATTGTCCTTATGTGCCATGAAATAACACTTAACTAATCCGGAAACGAAATAATAATTCTCATATTATTTTATCCTCCTTCCTCTCCTCCGGCTGTGTGCAAATTTTATTAAAAACTGCCAATGGAAGTTTAAGACTACATATGTAACCACAAATAGGTGAGTACACACATATATACATACACATATATACATACACATATATACATACACATATTTCTGTATATATATATATATATATATATATATATATATATATATATATATATATATATATATATATATTCAATAAATATTTGTTTATATTGATTTATTTGACAACATGAATTATCATTTACCTTGCCATTTCAAACTTAATTCAATGGAATTCATCTCAGCTTTCCAACAAACTAATCAGTAACTTTGCTGGAAAATTCTGACTTGCTCTGAAGATTCTGCAATAAATATTTTTCACTTGATAGAAGGGCTAAGCTACGCAATCTTTCTCGACCTTGAGAACTTCTGGAGTAAGTTTTAACTCGTTTCAAGGCAGAGAAGCTGCGTTTGACAGGTGCAGTTGTTGGTGAGGGACAACTCGGAGTATACCATCTGGCTTTCCTCTCTTAAATTTCTCCTCGGTGATGACTTAAAAGATGTTATTAAGGGGACATTCCAACACCATAATGGGTTTTTTCAAGGCATATTAAATCTGATGCCTATTTTACATGGATTTTGGAAAAGTCACATCTCATTTCACCATGCAAGAGGCTGCTGCTACTACTGCAAGTTGAATGTTGCATATTAGAGGGATAGATTTGCAATATGCAAACGCATCTAGCTTACAAGTTTCATATCTGGTCTTGTCTTACAACACGTTTATTAAATTCACTGAAGTGTTCACACCAAGGTCCTTGCTTTGTTATTTCATATTTGCTTCCTGATCTCTTGAAAGAATTTTTGAGAGTTAGCTTCAGTCTTATTGACATTAGAGAGAGAGATGAAAAAAGGAAGAAAATTGGAAGAGCAATCGCTGGTGACAAGACAAAAACACGCCATCACAAATACCAATAAGTTATGGCGTGGTGCTGAGAGGTACCCATGACAACCATTACTGCCCCGACACATGTCAACGGGACACCATCACAGTGATGGCATTTCTCCAACTAAATCTATTACACGAAATAGATGCATTTGCCATTATAAATTTAGATGATACTGAAATATATGTGCTTATGTGTTTGTAGTCTGTGCAGTCCGTGACGGGATAATATAAATTTATAGATCCCAGTTAAATTAAAAAGAGCAAAAATAGACGAACAATACATTGAAATACAGTAGCAGTTAGGTTACATAAGAACATAAGAACATAAGAAAGGAGGAACACTGCAGCAGGCCTGTTGGCCCATACTAGGCAGGTCCTTCACAATCCGTCCCACTAACAGAATATTTGCTCAACCCAATTTTCAATGCTACCCAAGAAATAAGCTTTGACAATTCTACCCACTCATGCAGCAGTCCCACTCAAATCCAACCCTCTCACTCATGAATTTATCCAACCTAAATTTGAAACTACCCAAGGTCCTAGCTTCAATAACCCTACTAGGCAGACTGTTCCACTCATCAACTACCCTATTTCCAAACCAATACTTTCCTATATCCTTTCTAAATCTAAACTTATCTAACTTGAATCCATTATTGCGGGTTCTCTCTTGGAGAGATATCCTCAAGACCTTATTTATATCCCCTTTGTTAATACCCATTTTCCACTTGTATACCTCGATCATGTCTCCCTCATTCTACGTCTTACAAGTGAATGTAATTTTAGGGTCTTCAATCTTTCTTCGTAAGGAAGATTTCTAATGCTATGTATTAATTTAGTCATTCTACGCTGAATGTTTTCTAACGAATTTATGTCCATTCTGTAATATGGAGACCAGAACTGAGCTGCGTAATCTAGGTGAGGCCTTACTAATGATGTATAAAGCTGTAATATAACCTCTGGACTTCTGTTGCTAACACTTCTTGATATAAATCCCAGTAATCTGTTAGCCTTATTACGTACGCTTAGGCACTGCTGTCTTGGTTTAAGGTTGCTGCTTACCATCACCCCAAGTCCTTCTCGCAATCTGTATGGCTAAGTTCTACGTTATTTAACTTATAAGTGCTTGGGTTATAGACACTCCCGAGCTTCAGAACCTTGCATTTATCTACATTGAACTGCATCTGCCACTTTTCTGACCACGAATTAAGTTTGTCTAAATCTTCCTGAAGTTCTATGACATCTATGTTTGAATCAATTATCCT